>CAIGQQ010008883.1:5876343-5903295 GCA_903798035.1 Danio albolineatus
GCTAATGTATATATATATATATATATGATAAAATAATATAATTTTAATTTATTTTAGAGCATACTTTTCCACCTGCAGTTTCAGTAGATGTCAGCACAGCAAGCAGGCTAGTGTGTGTGCATGTGTGTAAATGAACAATACATTAGCTGTATAGCTGAAAGCGAGGTGTTTCTGCTCACCTGCTGACAGAGGATTGTCTGTTGCAAAGTTCTGGCATAGTTGTCAAGTTTGACTCCAGAATTACTGCGACTTCTCATTGTGCTTCTGAGCGCAGTTTAGCTCCAGAGTCTCACCAGCGTTGCGTCTTTACTGCTGGCGGATCATGTATCAAGTGTCAAGTACATGTGAAGTGGGCAAATGTCAAAGCCTTGAGGACGAGATGTACAGCTAGTGTATCTGTTACATTATTAGATGGTGTAACTGATGATAAGGCGCACTCGGGATTATGGTGGTTTACATCCATAATTGCTATTAATTTGCTGCTAAGGAATAATTGGTGACAGACCGAAAAACCTGAAACATTTAGCAAAGTGATATGAAAATGTAATGAAGTCAAAACTATATTGTAAAAAAAACTTAATTTTACGGTTTATTTCCAGCAGCTGGGTAAAAAACGTAAAATAACGTCCGTTAAATTACAGAAATATACCGTAAAATAACAGATATTAAATAACAGAAATTTCCTTAAATTTAAATTTCTGGTAAATTTCTGTAATTTAAAATCCTTTATTTTACGGTAAATTGCTGTAATTTAAAGGCCTTTATTTTATGTTTTTTTTCCGGCACCCCCCATAAACCGTAAAATTATAGAAGTCATAAATTGTGTTTCAAGTTTCAGAAACAAAATGTTAAAATACATTTTACCTGTCCCTAAGGCTTCCTTAAATTATACCAAATTAAAATATTAATTAAAAAATGATTTGTTTCAATGGACATCAGGTCAAAACAGTATACCAACATGTAATTAAAAATAAAATAACAGCTTAACAGCTTAAAACTATACAACAAATATAGTGAAACCCATGTAACTTTTCAAGTCAAACGTTTTTTCTGAAGGTTTCAAACAATATAACACTTTTACTTTCATTTTCATGTTTTTGTTTTATAGACTGCACATTATTATATATTAAAACCCATTGTACATGTTGATGGAGAAAGAAAATTAAAAAAAGCTCACCTCCCCAAAAATGGGTCATAAATTACTCATCTTGTTTCAAAGGTTTTCCTCTATTCAAGTCAACAATTACAGGTTTTCAGCTCTTCTTTTGTGCTCAACAGAAAAAAAGAAACTCAAAAATGTTTGGAACCACTTAAGGAAGAGTGAGTAAAAAATTTCATTTTAAGGTGAAATAAATAGTTATAATGATCTAAAAAAACACTTTCCATCATAATGGACAGCCATATTTGCAATCCTAATTTAAAAACAATATTTTTAATAAAATTTTTAATTTTTATTAAATGTCCTTTTTTTCAGTACATTTATAAAATACTGGCAAACATTTCAATGTGTTTGATTGGTTGAAAAAAAAATTGCAGTTCCAACGACAGCATGATTTAAGATTGGTGAATGTGGCCAAATTGTGGCCGTTGCCACTCAGTGTGCATTCTTTTCTATACATGTCTTTGCACTCCACATGTCTTTAAACTCCACACAGGAATGCCAACTGACCCAGCCGGGGCTCTAACCAGCAATCTTGCTGTGAGGCGATTGTGATACCCACAAAGGGTTTACTTTAAAATTACAAGAATTTAAAAAATTTAAGCATGCTTCATAAACCATAGTATTGCAAGGTTCACAAGTAATATTTATTACTTTATTTTTACATAATTTTAAATGTACTTCAAAAAACAGGAAAAAACTGTGTAAATAATATGGCAATTTTATTTTATAAAACAGACAAATTCCTGTAATTAATTATATAATACACAAAATAACAGTCAAGCTGGTAATTCACAGATATTGTTTGTAATTTTTAGGGAGTTTTGAATATAATTAAAAAAACAGAAAAATACTGTATAAATAATACAATAATTCCCCTGTATAAAAAACAAAAATGACAGTAATTTGTCTTTAATGATAAAGTACCTAAAGTGAAAGTCAAACTGTTAATTTAGAGAGATTGTTGGTCATTTTACTAAGTTTTGAATATAATTTGAAATGACAAAAAAATAATGTAAAACATTTTGGGAGATTTTCTGTAAAATTAGGATTTTTTTTTTACAGTATAGTAATTCAACAAACTGAAGTCATTTACTCTGCTTATACTATGGTTACCACATTAAATGATGTTGCATTTCAAGACATTTGTCAGGTTTTTGTCCTCAAACAGCTCTTGTGCATACGTAGAGGACTAGTTTTTTCACACATCACATACAAAAAACAGATTTGTTGTTTGCAATGATATGGAACTGTAACTTAAGTCAAGGCCTGAAAATAACTTTGCACATTAAAATGTTCATCAGCCAATCTGAATCAAGCATTCAAAACGTAGTATAAATTTAACATTTAAAAAATAAAAGTTAATATAGTAACCTGTTACACAACACATTACAGAATGATTCCATATCAGCATCTGTTTTATTTATCTGAAGATGATCTTTGTTATACAATTACACTTAATTTAGACATTGACATCCCCCCCCCCCCTACTACTACAGTATATTTCTATTTTTTTTAGATGCACATACTGATGTAATAGTGCCAATAAAGGATGAGCTCATGCAAACATCCATGATCAGATCTGCTGTTTTTTCTCATTGTTGTCATTTGTGTCGTGTTCATTTGTTATAGAAATGAAAGGGTTCAAACAACTAGACTTTTAACAATCAAAACCTTCAACATCCCGAAACATTTGCCTCACAGCAAGAAGGTTGCTGGTTCGAGCCTCGGCTGGGTCAGTTGGCATTTCTGTGTGGAGTTCTCCCTGTGGTTGCGTGGATTTCCTCCGGGTGCTCCGGTTTCCCCCACAAGTCTGAAGACGTGGTATAGGTGAATGGGGTAAGCTAAATTGTCCGTAGTGTATGAGTGTGAATGAGTGTGTCTGGATGTTTCCCAGAGATGGGTTGCAGCTGAAAGGGCATCCGCTGCGTAAAACATATGCTGGATAAGTTGGCGGTTCAATCCTGCTGTGGCGACCCCAGATTAATAAAGGGACTAAGTTAAAAAGAAAATGAATGAATGAATGAGTTAAATAGTGGATGTTAAGTATTTTCGAAATCAACAGGAAATTTAGACTTAATATTATATATTATATAATATTATTATATCTACTGGTACAGCTAACTGTGTAAATATATTTGGAGAGGATTCTCTGCATATTCTCTTAAGTTTTAAATTTATTTTAAATATATCTTTATTAATCTGGGGTTGCCACAGCGGAATGAACCACTAACCAGTAAATGTTTTACGCATGGGATGCCCTTCCAGCTGCAACCCATCACTGGGAAACATCCATACACACTCATTCACATAAACACTCTGGTCAATTAAGCTTACCTATTTTATCTAAACCAGTCTTTGGACTGTGGGGGACACCAAAGCACCTGGATGAAACCCACACGAACACAGGGAGAACATGCAAACTCCACACAGAAATGTCAACTGACCCAGCCAAAGCTCGAACCAGCGACCTTCTTGCAGTGAGGCGATCGTGCTACTCACTGTGCCACCATGACGCCCGAGTTTAGTACACCCACATTTAAATCTAAAAGATGTTTAAATTTCATACACTTATTATAACAAAAATATGCTTAATGATAATCTAAAATATCCATGTTCACTTATAATCACACATCTACACATTCCCCAAAAACAGCATGAAATGAAAGAACGAACTCACCATCACAGAAGCAGGTATTTTTAGTGTTTTATTTGACAGACCTAAACTTTGCTCTTCTGTGTCAGAACATCTGAGTACATGTGGAGGTCGATCACAGTACAATGACATCGGGTTTGTTACAGTACATTCTTGTGCAAATACTCCTCTTGCTAGCATGAGGACACAGAGGGCCTTCAGGGGCCTTTAGAAATGGCTTTCTGAGAACACAGAGGATGCATGCAGCCGGGCACGTTCTCAAATAGACTGATTCTGTGTCCTTCATGCCTTTTCAAATACAGTACTTTACATCAAATATCACTAGTTTAAACATAGATGTTTAAATTAAAAGTTTAGGCTCAGCGAGTAATTCTAAAAGATAATAAAAAATCCTTAATAATGCATTAGACAATTTAGTACAGCAGATTAATGCAATATGCTTCAAGGAGAGACGCTGCAGGCAAAAACACACTTCTGACACTTTTCTTGTTCCGAAAAATGATTTTAAGTGCTTCTTTAACAGCACTTTATTAAGTTGTGTCTGCAGATTCCACTTCCAATTGACAAACAAATGAATTTTTTTCCTCATAAATCTCAATTTTTAGCACACCAAACTTTACAAATCATCTGTTTTTGGCTGGTTTTCACTGGGGAATTACATCAAGTATTTATTTATTTATTTTTATGGTTGCTTGCAGTATTGTCTGAATTATGGAGTGATAAAAATGACAAAGTTTTTTCTGTTTAAAACTTTAACTCTAGTGTAAATAAATAAACTAAATGTAAATTTTAAACCTGTCTTCATCTAATGTTTAGATTTCTGTGTATGCAAATTAGTGTGTATTTAAATAAGCAATGCCTAATTTGCATATTTAAAAATAACATCCTTGCAAAGTTGCAAAGCATAAAATGTTTGCAATTTTCGTCATCGTAATCAAGCAACATAAGAACATATAAATATTAGCTCTTTAAAAAAATTAAAATAAAAAACAACAACATATTAACCAGCAGTGTCTTGCCTTAAGCCAAATGCAAACCTTAATGAGACAGAAACCAAAAATAAAAAGTCTGTCATCATGTTTCTAATCTTTGAGGGGTTTTTTTATTCTGTTGAACCAGCCTGATCTCACGAGAAAACGTAAGTATTTTATGTTTTGGCAGTTTAGTGGCTAATTCGTATGAAACACCCAACCCCACCCCTAAACACAACCGTCATTGGTTAATGAGCAAATCGTACTGAATTGTACGAATTACATTAAACGAATTCATACGAATTAGCCACTAAATAAAAAGTTATGAATTGCCGTGAGATAGGGTTGGTTGAACACAAAAGAAGGATGCTGCAATATACAGCCATCAACTTCCATTAAATATATATAATTATTTATTTATTTATTTTTTCTATGGATGCCAATTGCTGCTGTTTCCCTCTGAAAATTGTTCAGAATATCTTGTTTTGTGTTCAACATAAGAAAGAAATTAAAGTTCAGAAACGTTATAATAATATTATCAAACAAACATACAACAAATATAGTGAAACCCAAGTAACTTTTCAAGTCAAACGTTTAACAGTCTAACAAAAAATTAAAGTGCTTGCAACATAGCCAATGATATAAACATAAAATAGTACATAAAATAATTAAGTTGACTCATAAATGAATATTTTCCAGGACTTCTGCTCCGCTAGGAATAAACAGCCTCATTAAACGAACAATGACCGTTCCTGAGGGTAGAAAATAAATCATTTTATTTGAGATATTTTTACGAGGTTGAATAAAATGAGATGGATGTTAGCAGTTGCAGATTTACCTGCATAATCCTGTGTTGCACTCAATATTATCGTGACAGTGAGCTCCGTATGGTTTGTAGCCCATGATTCGCCACAGAGGAGACATCCGTACCTTTCGGTTCAGGATTTTTGAGGACTGAAGGCCGGATTGAACCTCAGGGGTCTCGACTGGTACAGAAGATACCTAAAATGTTCATATCTCAGTCAATACACACTCAAAAAATAATGTTTGCTGCTTGTACAAACTATTTGTCTAAAATGAGTTGAAACAACACAATTATTTTGCTTTTTTAAACAAATTGTTTCAAGCTCAGTCCAATGAAATTTGTAAAAGCTAATAAAGTTAACTTAATTCCTTCATGTTGTCTCGACATAATTTTTATTTTCAATTGATTGTGTGGAACCCAGCTTTTTTACAAGTGAGTAACAGACTATAAATGTTATAGAAACATGTTACAAACTAATTAAGTTAAAAAATATAATTTACGCTTATTTATAAACAGTAATAATTATATTAGTTTTTAATTAATTCTGCAATATTTTATGACAAGTTCTCATTTGTTATAAGCTAAAGCATTAGCTGATATGAACTAAAAATTATCAATAGATCATGTTTTTTTTGATAATTAATAAACATTAATTCATAATAATAATAAACATATACCCTTTCATTGTTAGCTTGGTTTCTTTAGGTAATATTTACTAATGTATTATGAAAAGCAATGCTGCATTATTTAATGATGAAATCAAGGTTATATGATTAATAAATGCTTTAACTAAACCTCATTTTAATCCATATTTGTACAGAATTTATTAATATTTGTTAATGATAATAAAAATATTTGTCATGTCACTTCCCAATGCACATGTTTGTAGTATTAAAATTTTCATTTTAAAATTTGTTGAAATTAGCATAATCTAAAATGAAACATGTACAAGTTACAACTAATTATGGTAATTAATTAATGGCTAATTAAGTTGTTAACTTAAACTATAAAGAGTTACATATACTTTTATGAACTTATCACTATGCAGGTAAAACACCTGCAAAAATGATTTAGAAAATCTCTCTTTATTAATACAGCACTTTGTAGCCTAATTTGACAGATAGTTTTTACAGTACTATTAATTGTAAATTGTTAAACATATTTCTTAAATAATAAAACAATTTCCCTCCTGTTATCCCTAGTGTTTATTATAAAATCTGTAAAAAAGAAAAGAAAAAAGAAAAGAAAAGAAAAAAAGGACATAATTTAAAACTCACCTGATATATCAGAACTTGCAAGATTAATATGCAATATCCAGCTTTTGCCAGGTTAAAGTGCTGCAGATGCATTCTGATGCTGATAATTCCTACAAAAGTGCAGTCTATCAGGGTGTCCAGGAGCTCAGCTGAACTTCGCAATGTCCCTGTGTATTTATAAGCGTTACGTCCATCTCTTCTGCTCTCTCTCTGTGCTCAAGATCAAGGCCAAGATAAAATCACGTGATTTGGTCAATGTTTGAGCATTTACATAAGCCATCGTTAACATTTATACTAGTTTCTGGAACTGATTGGAGTAAAATTGTACTATTGGCTTTGGAGATTTACACTAGCATGCTTTTAATATGACAGTTACATTGTTTTAACAACTTTACATTAAAGTGTCTGAGAACTTGAATAATAAATGCTTTAGAAGTATAAAATTCTTCACAGTGCATGCATGTTTTAATGTTTAAATATTTGATTTTAAAATATGTGTTGTTTATAATTATGTTATCATTTTTGCAATATTGTTTTAATAAATAAACAAATATTTTAAAATAGCAAAAATATTATAATTAGAAGCATTGAGAACTAATATTTATCGTTAACAAAAAACACATTTTTTTTACCACATTTATATTTGGTAGTATAATTTTTTTAATAAAACTTCAGAATTTATGCATATTTTAATAATTTTTAATAGTTAAAATGTGTTTAAAAATGTGTCTAATCATTTATGTGTTATGATTATTGTTTTAATAATAAAAGCATCTAAAAAAAGTTATGTTTTATTTTAGTAATGATATATTTTAATGGTATAATATACAGTGGTTAACCTATGTTAAACCTTACCTTTCCACTTATTAATCTATGTTAATAAAAATATA
This sequence comes from Danio albolineatus, assembly GCA_903798035.1. NCBI lineage: Eukaryota > Metazoa > Chordata > Actinopteri > Cypriniformes > Danionidae > Danio > Danio albolineatus. The sequence continues at coordinate 5,884,081 of CAIGQQ010008883.1, forward strand.
TTTTCATTGATCATTTTACATTGCATAAACAGTTTAATGTCATTAGCATTGTGTTGTTAAGATTATGTTGTTTAGAAATATGAAAATATCGCATGCACAAAATCCCATATTTGGATTTTAGCAGGGAACATATAAAATCCAGGATAAATGTCATAACTCCTTTTTAACCGGTATCTCTCTGAATCAATAGGTCATCAAGTTCATTCAGATAACATATGGCCTCATGCTAAAAATATTGCATTTCATTGCATCATCATTTCAACATCAATATAATCAATATATTACATGTATAACATTGTGCCGGCGGAAAAATGTAACAACTATACTTTATTTAATCTTGTGTTTCATATTTGGTTATTTGAAATTAACTGAATGGTGGAATTTTAAAATATGCAAATACTATCCTATAGAGCAAAATAATACATAAATAGTATGATGTTCTGTTCAAAAACTCAAGTAAACCTATAAGCTTGCAGTATAAAAACTAGATTTGTAAACTAAAATATATATTTCAAAAGTATTGACATTTGTTGCAGTAGCAAAACGTTTACCACCAGTTTACTATTCTGATAACAGGTTAAAAGTATGCTTTTAAAAACTAAAACATGAGTTAATATTTTCGTATTGTTGAAATACTTACCTCACCAGTACTTTAGTAGCTGCATTAGCACACTTGCATAAATATAAAATAGGCTACTTTACTCAAGTATACTTAAAATAATTAAATCTAAGTGTACTTTTTTGTGAGGGATATGATAAACATTGGACCCCTCTTACATTATTAAAAATGTAAAGCTATACACATAACTTCTTTGAATGTCTATTCATATGTTTGGCTATGTGGGTCATAGCATAATGACCAAAAAGAGCGGTAAGTTCAGCATGTGCTCCAGATGACAGAACAGTGTGATCCAGTCACTTAATCTGTGTATGTCTGTACAAGATGGACAGTTCTCAAAATATTTGTTTTAAAAATCACATATTTGTGATGTACACTTATGGTTTCATGTTTAGCAGCGATGCTGTTTTAAGAAACCTGTCAAAGTCCAAACGGCTCGTGAGTCGTGACAACACAAAGTCCATCGGACGGGTTCAGGACAACGTAAAGTCCATAAGGTTCATAACACGACACTGAAAATGAAATGACACACCGCACTTTCTGCAACCGTTTCCACTGCCACAACACAAAAACTAAGACCACTCAACTGTACAAGCAAAACTGTCACATAAAATTAAAAAGAAATGACGAAAAGTTTGTAAACTTAAAAGTGGAGCAATCAGCAATATTTGGTCTGACAAATGAATGCATGCATACAGTAATGAATGAATGAATGAGTAAAAAATTAAATAAATAACGGTTAATGTGCTGAAACTGCTTTAAAAATATTTATTGTTATTAACAATGCTGAAATCAGCTATGCACATTTTATTTTGATAAATATAATGTTCAAAAGAAGGACTAACTTATGTTAATTATTTAAAATTACACAAAATAAATGCATGCAATATAGTTGAAGACAAAATAAGCCCATGTGCTACAGAGAAAAAAAAATCTTAGTATTTCAAGTGTTATTTCAAATACTGTAGTTTACTTTAATGCAGTAGGACTAAAGTAGCTGGAACACCACCACCACCACCACCACCACCACCAACAACAACAACAACAACAACAACAATAATAATAATTATTATTATTATTATTAAACCTAATCATGAATACAAATATTATTAGGCCCATGCTTTAAACCCTCCACCCCACCCCTTTTTGGCTGCAGAACAAACCACTCTTGTCCAATGACTTGTTTAATTAACTTAAAATTGCACTTTAAAATGACTAGTATCTTGCAAATTAGTCAAATATTATTTACTGTCATCATGGCAAAACAAGCGAAATTGCTAAGCAACTATTAGGCTACGTTTAAAATGTGTCAATTGAAATTCTTCTCTCTGTTAAACAGCACTTGAAAGAATCATTGAAAAAGAATTCAAATCTCACAGGAGGGTTCAATAATAATTGTGTCTTTTAAAAAACACTTACGGTGAGGAAAACACAAGAGTGGATTCTCAAAACACAATGTCAACATAAATTGTATGAGACACTTGAAAACATTTTTAAAGAATCTAGACTATACTAATAAAAGTTTGATCATTCGTTTAGTCGCTCATTCATCAGTAGTCACACACTTCAGCCAGTAGATGGAGGAAAACTGCCATAATGCCAAAAAAGAAGAACCTGAACTTATATATGCGTGTATGTATATAGTGGAGGTTACAAACCCACAAATTTGACTTAAAAATGTATTATTATAGCCTAAATGAAAATGTGTAAAATAGATATATGTATGTGTGAAAATTGAGTATTCTGATAAGCTTTAAAAAAGAACAATATTTGAAGCATTCTCGAGAGTACAGTGTTCAACTGAACAAAAATACTGCTTTTGTGTTTTTATTTATCTGTTGTTTTTATATTTAAGAATTGTCTGTGTGCAGTTGATCAACCTCTTCTTGACTGCCACTGTAACAAAAAATTCTTGAATTCCTTATTCATTCATTCATTCATTCATTCACTCACTCACTCATCCATTCGCTCACTCAATCATCCATCCATCCATCCATCCATCCATCCATCCATTCAGTTACTTACTCAATCACTTACTCACTCACTCACTCATCCATTCATCCAGCCAGAGCCCAGATCTAAATCCTATATTGAACATCCTTGAAGAGATCTGAAAATGGCTGTACACCGTCACTTCCCATCCAACTTGATAGAGCTTGAGATGTACTGCAAAGAGGAATGGGCAAAAATTCCCAAAGACAGGTGTGCCGAGCGTGTGGCATCATATTCAAAAAGACTTGAGACTGTAATTTAATAAATTTGCAACATTTTTTTTCATTGTCATTAAAGGGTATTGTGTGGAGAATGTTGAGGAAATAAATTAATTTAATCCATTTTGGAATAAGATAGTAACATTGAAAAATGTAGAAAAGGTGAAGCGCTATAAATACTTTTCGGATGCACTGTACATTTTAATTAAAATTAAATCAAATGCAATTAGCTTAAATTAAAGTTGTTTTGGCCTTCTTAAGAGTAAATAAATAGCTTGGATTTGAACCTGCTTTATTGAACCTGCTAATAATTGTTGTTACCTTTTATTTTTTAATAGTAGTCTAGAGTTTATTAATTAATTAACATTTTATTTATTTTTTGAGTTTATTGAATTTTTAAGTTTATTAATTTCATTAATATCATTTTAATCATTTAAATAATATTTATTTTATATTATTATGGGCTCAATAATAGGTTATGTATCCACTTTTAAGTCTATTAGGTGAGAAAAAAAACAGTGTCACAGAGACATCGTTAATCGAATGCTGAAGTCTATGTATCGGCAATCGGCTATGCATGTCTTTCAGCGATTGCACGTCATTGGCATCGGCTTTTGAGTCACACAGAATAGCAAACAAGGTAAATGTTTACTTCTTTCGCTTTACTGTTGGCAAAGTCAGTGTTTGTCGTGTTAGCGTTATAAATACGCTCAGTAAGAGTTTAGTTTGATGCCACTAAGCCGCGGTTCTGAAGGTTATGAAATTACAGCTGGTTAGCAAACAAACAGGCTATCTGTCCAGCTAACCAGTCCCATGACTATTAATGTGAATTTGTCATAGCTCCTCTTTGCTGACAGTTTGAATCGGGTTCTATAATGAGTGTCTGTATTTTTTACGCCATTTTTGCTGGCAGTTGCTTATGTCTAGTGCAAGCTATTTGGCTAAGCTAAAATAACCTACATTTGCTGAAGTTGGCTGATGTCATTACCTTTGCTGCTTGTCTCAGCTGGATTTAGTGTACATATGAAGAGGAGTATGATACTCATTAGTTAAAAGTACAACAGTGCCTAAAAACAATGCTAAGATGAAAAATAAGAAGTGTGTATAATCGGATTAACTAATATTTGTAAGCCTTTTCAAATTGGCTTCAGTTTTAAGTGTTTGTTTATCCTAATGCAGTCCCTGCCTACAAAATCAAATAAATAAAAAAACAAAACAAGACAAAACATAAGTGTAATAGTGGTAAAAATGATTTGTTTTTTGTCAAGCTAGCTAAATATTGTATGCTTGTATGTAAATAGTAAACAGTTTTTAAAAGCATTATTAAGTATGTATAAATATATAGGTTTATGTTAATATTTGTGAACATCATCCAACCATTATCAACCACTTATCTGTGGCCATTTACTCATATTTCGCATCTTTTGTGTATATATTTGTTTGATTGTTTATCCTGTTTACCCTCTTGCCAACTCATTACAGTAATAAACAATAGTGAATGTCAAAGTGTTGCAAATAACAACTAATAATTATCAGCAAATAATTATTATAACTAGTAATTAGACCTAATAACTCAGGTAGCCATGGGATGGTAACTGGTTTCAAGGTTTACCGCGGTTTGGAACAGTCAAGGTTTTAAATCCGCCAGAATTTAATGTACAGTTTTTTTTAACTTGTATTTTTGAGACTATTTTATTTAGTTTTTTAGGGCAACAGCATCTCCAGCAGAAAAGGACCCTCCACATCAAAAGCTACTGTTCCAAAATATTTAAAATGTTTCTTTAAATAAAATATATTGTGTTCAATAGAAGAAAAGTTGTTGTTTTTCCCAGACGTTTAAAAAGAACTTATAGAGCAGTAATCTGTGAAACCGTGATATTTTTATCCAAGGTTACTATACGGTCACAATCAATGGCCCATTCCTAAGTATTTATAAACATAAATATGGTTAAAAAAAAAAAAGAAACTGTAAAGGCAACTGCTGGACAACTCCTAGAAGCTATATTAAATTTTGTAAAATAAGAACACTGTAAAAAGTATTTATGCACATTAATTTTTATGTCTATGTTTTATTTATATGTAAATCCATTCGTTTTACAAAAACAAAACCAACTTAAACCAGCTTCAAGCATTATCATTAAGAAGCTTAAGTGAGATTATTTGAATAATTTTAAATTCTTACTTTAATACATACTATAACAACTATATAGATTTCATCTCCATTTAATGGCTAGTAAACCAGAGTATGTTTAAAAAGTCATGATGGAAATCACACCAAGTATACAGTTCACTTAAGAGGTGCCTGGTAAACATTAATAGCTGGGCGGGCTCTGTCAAGCTTTAACTTAAATGCTGTCTCTTAATCTCAGGTCAAAGGACATTTCCATGTCCTCCGCGGTCTGGAGGAAAGATGGACAACACGGGCTACTGCGGTGAGAGCTTCAACAGCCTGCAGAGCGGAACTAGCGATGAGGACCTGGTGGAGATTGCTGGAGCCACGCTCGACTTCTCCAGCACAGACGACGTGCCTCCTCTGGATCGGGACTACGGCTCAGGTGAGAGCCAGAGCTACTTGTGCTAGTGCTGTCACATTACTGGAGCTTCTGACTTTCAGATGACAATTAATATGAGTTTCTGGAAATGAAAAGATCTGTTTCAGACAATGAAAGTCAGGGAATTTAGTATTTTTTCTGTTTTAAGTTTTTGGAATATTTTTAGTTTGCCATTTTACATTTCTTCCCATTTATCAGTTTATTTTTTCTATGGACCATTTTGAGGGATGTAAACCATAACATTGGGCCTAATGTATTTCCTGTATTACATTTTGAATTTCCATAGCTTCCAAGAATCCAAAAATGTCCACGTGTTGATAATGTTATGGCAGCTGTTTAAACATTAAGGTACGATTAAATTACAGTTATGAAACAGGTTGGTAAGAAGCAGGAAATGTTCTTGGGCCAGTGACATAGCCACATTGAAATGGTCTATACTGTTTTATCACGTTGTTTAACCTATTGCTATGGTTAGACTATTTTTCATGGCCATTTTATTCCTTTCCCACTTATTAAACGGCAGTCAAATGCAGCTGTATCTGATAAAATACTGTTTGTGGTAGTTTTTTTGTTTTGTGTCTAAAAATATAAGTAAAGTAAATATATATGTATATTAGTAATACTAAAATGCAAATAAGAAAATAACAAGCATGTGTCACTCAAAGGCAAGGGGATAAAAATAAGTCTTTAAATTAGATTTAAAAGTATCCAATGAAGGAGAAAAGAGAGAGTGTTTATCTCTTAAATAAAGCCTGCTACATCATAAAATAAACTGTTAAAATCCCTTCAGCAGTAGCAGTAGAAAAGTCATGTTAAACATTCAAATTTTAGCAGTCCATACAATGAATGTAGCCTTGTTCAAATGCACTTGGATTTAATGTGGGTTGTGATAATGCCACATGACAATGATGTCTAAAGTGAGTCAGAAACCTGAGGAGAAGTGCTGCACTGAGCCATGTCTATGAATTCTCAAGGTATTGCATACTGGATGAGTGCTTTCTATATGCAAATATAATGGTATTTAATATAAAGCATTGTCGGTGGCGTGGTAAGAATTTGAAATGGAAATCAGCAATTAAGAAATGGCAAGCTCCTTTAAAATGTTGTGCTATTTTTTTCACAGAGGGACTGCTCCACACAACAGCTACCTATTATTTTATTCATTAATTGTCATGAAATTTAAGCTGTTTAGTCAGTAAATTTGACATTCGGCTTAGAGTGAGAAGGCTGTTCAAAAAAGCGTAGTCAGTACCATAGGGAAATTTACATATCTTCATTTGCCAGAGGGATGATTCTTAGCTTTACATATCATTAAGCTTATGACTGTATCAAATTTTCTTTTTGCGATAATTGGTCCGCTATAAATCAATCAAGAGCCTGTCTTCAAGACTTGAAAACAGTGGTTAACCAGTCATTTTCTGAATAATGACAAAATGTTAATTTTCAGTTTTAACCTACCAAAAACTGAAAAAAATAAATTCATTCTGAGTAAAATTTATCGCTTATTCACTGTCAAGGATCTGGGGTTTCCTCTGTGTAGTAGCCTAAAGCTGAATAAACAAATCAATCTTGTTTTTTTTACCTTCAAAGACTAGACAAATTTAAACTCAGAATCTTTGGAAATGGTTTTGAGATTGTACTTGCATTTACTTCATCACCATCATAGCTGTGTTATAGGCTGCCTGTTTCATCTATTCAGTCTTTCACAAAAGAACATAGTTTGAAACATTTTCGAAACATGTAATTGTTAACTTGCATTGTATTTGTTTTTCTTGCTATGGAAATCACAGGTTTCTAACATTTGAGATCTAGTAAATGATGAGTACACTTTCAACTATCTGCTATATTTACTATAAATCAGATGAGCCATTTAAAAATCTGACATATTAAGTAGCTTAATAAAAAAAGCATGTCATGCAGTCCAGATTAAAATGAAACAAATGTCTGTATATAAATAGTCTAAAAATAATTATAAATAATAACATCATTATTGTTGGGCCAGTTGGCATTTCTGTGTGGAGTTTGCATGTTCTCCCCGTGGTTGCGTGGGTTTTCTCCGGGTGCTCCGGTTTCCCCCACAGTCCAAAGAGATGCGGTACAGGTGAATTGGGTAAGCTAAATTGTCCATAGTGTATGTGTGTGAATGAGAATGTATGAATGTGTTTCCCAGAGATGGGTTGTGGCTGGAAGGGCATCCGCTGCGTAAAACAAATGCCGGATAAGTTGGCGGTTCATTCCGCTGTGGCGACCCCGGATTAATAAAGGGACTAAGCCGAAAAGAAAATGAATGAATGAATGAACATCATTATTGTTGTTTGTTGGCTATATGAACATGTTGATGCAATTGTGACCACTCAAATTTAATTCAGTTCATCTTTATTTGTATAGCGCTTTTACAATGTAGATTGTGTCAAAGCAGCTTCACCGGCATTATAAAAAATTGAAACAGAGTCAGTCCAGTTTTCAGTGTTGAAGTTTAGTTTAGTTCATTTCAGCGTGGTTTAATAATCACTGCTGAGAGTCCAAACACTGAAGAGTAATCCATCGGTGCGCAGCCCTACAAGTCCTGAACCATGCAAGCCAGAGGCGACAGCGGCGAGGAAAAAACTTCACCAATTGGCGAAAGTGAAGAATTAAAAAACCTCGAGAGAAACCAGGCTCAGTTGGGCACGACCATTTCTCCTATGGCCAGGCGTCTTGTGCAGAGTTGCAGTCTGTGGCGCCGGGGCTGGAGAACGCTGGACATCCATTACAGAGAGACCACAGGTGGTTCACCGGCTGGTGAACAGGCTGGCCCTTCGGGAACAATGCGAGGACTCGTCTGTCACAGGGATCCTCTTACAGGAATCTGTCTCATGCTCTCCACACCTCCATGACCACCACAGCAGCTGCTCAGGATACGGCCTGGTCCAGGATTATGGAAACCTCTGGAATAATAAAAAACAGACTAACATGAGCGCAGATGCCGTTCAAATTAAAATGTCTTATTGGGAAGTGTTCCCGGCTCCGGTTGCCCTAAATAATGCAGACTAACAATCCTTTAGAGGATTTGGATTCCAAAGCATTTGTGTTTTATTTGTATGCTAATGTAAAGAGATGTGTCTTTAATCTAGTTTTAAACTGACAGAGTGTGTCTGCTTCACGAACCGTGCTAGGAAGGCTGTTCCAGAGTTTAGGTGCTAGATAAGAGAAAGATCTACCACCTACAGCTGATTTTGATATTCTGGGAATAATCAATTGTCCAGAATTAATTGAGCGTAGAGGACGTGATGGGCTATAATAAATCAGGAGCTCCCGCAAATACTGGGGAGCCAAGCCGTTCAGGGCTTTGTAGGTAGTCAGTAAGATTTAAAAATTTATACGATGTTTAATAGGGAGCCAATGCAATGCTGAAAGAACTGGAGTAATATGATCATATTTCTTTGTTCTAGAAAGCACTCTAGCAGCTGCATTTTGAACTAGCTGAAGTTTGTTAATCAGGCCAACAGGGCAGCCGCCTAGTAATGCATTATAGTAATCTAATCGAGACATCATGAAAGCATGAATGAGCTTTTCCGCATCAGACATTGATAGCATGTGTCGAAGTTTGGCAATATTTTTAAGATGAAAAAAAGCAGTTTTACAGACGCTTGAAATCTGGCCTTCAAATGACAGGCTGCTATCAAAAATCACCCCCAAATTTTTGACTGAAGATGAGGGCTGAACTAAAAATCCATTGAGGGGTTAGACAGTGTTCTAGGTTTTTGCGTGTAGAGATTTTTGGGACCAATAAGCAGACCTCTGTTTTTTCTGAATTTAGTAATAAGAAGTTATTAGTCATCCAATTTTTAATATCAGCTATACAATCTGTTAATTTAGTAAATTCAAACAAATTACCAGGTTGAGAGGAGATATAAAGTTGTGTATCATCAGCATAACAGTGGAAGCTAACTCCATGTTTTTTAATGATATCACCTAGCGGTAGCATATATAGTGTGAAAAGTAAGGGACCAGGAACTGAGCCTTGTGGTACCCCACAGTGTTCTTTTGATCTGTGTGATGTCTCTTCATTAACTGATACAAATTGATAACGTTCAGATAGATAAGACCTTAACCAGGCCAATGCAGTTCCTGTAATACCAACATAATTTTCAAGCCTATCAAGGAGAATATTATGATCGATTGTATCAAATGCAGCACTGAGGTCCAATAGCACTAAGAGAGAAATGCAACCACGGTCGGACGACAGAAGGAGGTCATTTGTAACTCTTAGGAGTGCGGTTTCTGTGCTATGAAATGCTCTAAATCCAGATTGAAATTTTTCATAAATATTGTTTCTTTGTAGGAAGGAACATAGTTGAGCAGATACAATTTTTTCTAGTATCTTTGATAGAAAAGGCAAGTTTGAAATCGGTGTATAATTTGCTAGTTCTTTAGGATCAAGCTGTGGTTTTTTAATAAGAGGCTTAATGACAGCTAGTTTAAAAGTTTTAGGAACGTATCCTAGGAGTAGGGATGAGTTCAAAATGTTAATAACAGGTTCAGAAACTTCTGAAAACAATTGTTTTAATAATTGATGATGCCCCTCAGAGTGTGTGTGTGAGAGAGAGAGAGATGTAAATGCTGACTTAAACTGCATCTGTGGGGAGTTCCATTCAATGGGTTAAAGAAAAGAAAATCATCACTTCCAGATAAACTAGTGCCAAATAACAAAAAAAAAAAAAAAAAGGAATTTGTTGTGCTAGGATAAGCCCATGTGGGTCTTTATTTTAATAAATGACTTCAGAAGATGCTTAAGAAGATGAAGACGAAAGGCAATGAACAGTCATAACTGACTTTTAGAGGTGCAAGACCACTCTTGAGCTCAAAACAGTTTACTGGGAGGTAATAATACTAAGCCACTTTGATGACTCACTTTGGTTAAGGCGTTTTAGAATGACCAAAACAGCATTTCAGATTTTCAATATGGTTGTTCTGCCCATCGCCCTCCAGTTGCACAAAAAAAAAAGCTTTCTGTTATGCTTTATAAATTAGCTATGTGCACCTTTTAAAACAAAATCACGTTTGATGTTGCTGCTGGAATTTGGTGAATTTGTTTGTATTGTTTTTTTGGCACATTTTTTCTTATAGGATTAAAAGTTTATCCTACTCAGATGTGCGCATATGTTTTTGTTCTTTTTTTTTTAAATGCACAACTTGATGTTTCCATTAAGAATTATTTTATTAGTTTAAGTGTGCATAAAAATAGGTTGATGGAGATAGATGGATCAGCATTTTTGAAGAATCACTTGAAGAAATTAAATGACATACGATTACAAGAACATGCAAACTCCACACAGAAATGCCAGCTGACCCAGCTGGGACTTGAACCTGTGACTTTCTTGCAGTGCTAACCACTGAGCCACTGTATCGCCCTTGTCATAAATATCAATCTTTATACTCAAACTCACTCACTTTCATATAGCTTATTTTTTGCTTTATTATGGGTCACCACAGTGGAATGAACCAGCAATGAAATGGCAAGTAGGGTTTTTGCCTAGCGGATGCCCATACTTCCACAACCCAGCACTGAGTACAACCCTCAGTTGTGGGAAACACCCCCACACACACTCCCATTCACACACTTAAGCCAATTTAGTTTATTCAGTTAACTTGTATTGCATGTTTTTGAATTGTGGGGGAAACCAGATCAGACACAGGGAGCCCAAACTTCCCGCAGAAATGCCTCCTTGTCCAGCTGGGACTTGAACCAGCGACCTTCTTGCTGAGGCAATGATGCTAACCACTTAGCCACAGTGCGGCCTTTATTCAAACAATTAACTGTTATTATCCCAGTACTTCTGTGACAATTGAATTGTTTGTAACACAGAAATAATAATACTGGTTGAAAAGACTGAAGCTATCGACTGCTTTCATGTGGAACTGCCAGTATCAATACTGCCGAAAAGCAACAATGTATCATTTAAATCTTTTAGTATTGACACTTATTGAAGGATACTTTTGACAACAAAAACCTGTTCCTGTGTTGCATTTAAATAGACACGAGACAAAGAGAATCAGAAATGGGCCCAGTGGTGATGGTGACAATATAAGTGAACACCCAGTTTTATCCTCCTTCATTGTTGTTTCTCATTTTTATTGTCATTCACAAGATTCCCATAGGTTTTTTTGTACCAATCTCTCATCATTTGATATAGGTTTGGGGGCAAACGTGTAACGTATAGGTCTCTGGCGTTTGTGTTTCTGTGACAGAATAGTGGTGAGAATTGGCTGAAGTCACCACTCCGCTATTTGCCGCCTCCCTCACAGAAATCCTTTTATCAATGGCATCAAAGTGTCCCCTCCGGTTATTTCTATTGTAACCAGTTTCATATTTTGACTGGTGTCAGGTTTTCACATGCATCTGTTTCCCTTGAACTTCCTCAGCATTTGATATCAGACTGTTGTGTGGTTGGGTGCTTCCACACTAAAAAATGACTCATTTCTTCTTAAAAACATGTTTTTTGCCAGGTTTCCTTTCTCTCTTAAAAACAATATTTTTGTTGTATGTTTTGTATGTAATTAATAAAAAATTAAGCTTGTTTTCTGAACGATTGATAATCATTAACCAAAAGCTAGTTTTATTGCCGTGTTTTCTGTTGTGTGAGTTTATTTCCTGTTCTTGGTACTAGTAAAGTCTGATTAAAGTCATGTGAAGAACTGTGAACACTGGAACAGGAATGTGAAGTGACAACCTTTACCCCTTTTCTTCTGGGGGATATATTCACGAAAGCAGTTTAACGTGTAATGTTTATTATTTAATGGTATTTCATTTGGTAGGGCTGCATGATTTGCAGAAAAAAAAATCTTATTGTGATATTTATCTGATCAAAATTGCAATTTTAAAATGTTATTTGCTACTATGTCATAAAAGAGCTACAGGTTTGATGTGGTGGTTTTAACAGCATCATAGAAAGTCCAGGCATAATCACAAAGTATGCTACTGTTTATTTTAAACCTCTTAAACATTGTTGTAATCTATTCTAATAGCGCTGATAGTTGTCATGACAAATTAAAAAAATAACTACAGTATTTTTCATTAAATAAAATTGATTGTAAATAAAATCTTATATATGAAGATATATAAAACCTTTACATAGGTTGTGTTTAATTTTTCACATTGTTCAGGATGATGTGCTAACAAGCTGTCAGAACTTTCAAAAACGATGTGCTTGTTGCCATATTTAATAGAGCATTGAAATAATCTCAGCTTTTGCAATTTGAAAATCGCACCCTTTCATATCGCTATTTCTTTTTAAAAATGATTAATCATGCAGGGCTATAATTTGGTTGTATTTGTATTATTACAGGAACATTGCTTTTGACTGTTTGTTAGGTCCAAAAATAAATATTAAAGGAAACAAAATGTATAAATATTAATATTTGTTTTGTTTTATTTTTTGTACGCAGCAAATGGATCAAATGCATTGTTACTATAACAATAGTAATAATAATAAAAAAATAACAATAATAATTATTTATTATTATTTGTTTTTATTGGTAGAAAAATGTATGACAACAACAGAAAAAACTAAATAAATAAAACAATTCCTTTTGATCTGGTACACAAATCATCTCTAACATGGGTTCAGAAAATGCAATAATGCATTATGTTTGTTCCAAATAGGTGTATGTGACTTTTTGTGTTGTCTCTTCATTTGAAAATGAAGCCAAATTTTCCAAATCCAAAGTACAAAATTAGGCAAGCAAGCATCCATTTATTTTACTCTTTTATTTCAGGCAAGTGTGAAAGTACCTATTTTCTTTCAAAAAAATGTCTAACAACCCCAAACTTTTCAGTGAAAGCCTTTTTTTTTTTTTTGGAGTGTATTTTTATAACACTGAAGTTGGCAATGAGCACAGAGGCCTCCAGCATCTGTAAATGAAAGAAGTTTGGAACCACCGAGACTCTTCCTGGAGTGGGCCACCAAGCCAAACTAAGCGATTGGCGGGAGAAGGGCATCTGACATTAGTTTCTAATTCAGTGAAAACATGTTTAAAATAAAGTGTAAATCCAGCTCTTTGGGCGCCACTGGTCTACATGGCGATCCTTTTGGTGGAATAAAGCCCTTCTGTGATCATTTGGTATTAACCTGAGGTCTTTAACTGTCACAGCTGGTTATTTTGGAGTACCTCTGACCTTCATGCGATATATCTTCATCTGTTTTATCTGTGCAGGTGGTTCTTATGGAGCTGGAGAGGGGCCCAATGGAATTCCTAAACTGATGGATCTGCTTGATGAGCCGGTGCCTGGAGTCGGCACATATGAAGACTTCAACACGATTGATTGGGTCCGCGAGAAATCTAAAGACCGGGATCGCCACCGAGAGGTAACTTTTTCTGTCTTTTTTTTTGAACGATTTATTAGGAAATATTGTACAATTCCAATTACAAAAAATTGGGATGTTTTGATAAAACTCACAGTAGTTTGTAAACTTATTTTTAAACCTTTATTTCATTGGCAAAAGTACAAAGAAGTGTCTTTCAATATTTTCACTTAACAAATAAATTCTCTTAAGGCTAGTTTATACTTCTGCTCTCTATAATAAAATCTGACAAGTGTCTTTCATATATATATATATATATATATATATATATTTAGGTTATAAGCATGTGAAAGTAATATGAAACGTTCACATATCTTTTGCGAGTTATTTGAGATGTAGAACTCAGATAAACCGTCTGCATAGAGAGAGACTTCAGTGCTGCTGAAGATTGTGTGGGTTTGACTGATAAATATGAATTTGTAGCTAAATTGTTAGTGTTGCAAAGCAGCATTTCCTGTTGTTTACATCCTTGATGCAACTTACCGTTAACGCTATAAACTGTGCATGTAGTTGCTCCTCCTTTGATGAGTTTCAGCAGAGTCCAGCACTGAACTGGGGGAGATTCTGAAAGCTGTTCTTTGTCAAATGCCAGATATATATTTTTTAGAATTCTCTTGAACATTATTAAAATTAAACTGTAAACATTTCTCTCTTTGTGTCCTTTGGAAGCCCAAATACAGAAACAGAAGAAGCTCTGTGGAAATAGCAGCGTTTGGACGGCATTTTAGCTTTCTCTGCTGCAACATTACAGCGCCTCTGGCCATGCTCCTTCACTGCACGGGGTGTACGTGCGTGGTGAATGCTTGTAACCGGAAATGTTGCCCGGATGTGTTTTTTTGTAGTCCCCAAACTTCGTTCGCTGTAGGCTTTGCTAAGCTAACTCTGTAAAAGCCAATGTCTCCCTTTGCATTGAACTTTGAGCGTCTTACATTTTGATTGTTGTTCATGTACATTACACATTAACTAAAGTTTAAAATATGATATCCTAGTGGACCACCCCTTTAAATCTAAATATTCAAAGCCTTCAAGTATTTAAGATGGTGATGACTGACTGTTAAACGTGTGATAACAGTCTTGTGAAAAGGGTCCACAGAGCTTTGCAAAACAAATAATCAGGAAGCAGTTTATGTGCTGTAAATCCCAACCAAGAAAACACACTTGAGCTTGTCTTGAATGCTCTTCAATTTTCTCTCCTAAATTTTTAGATCGCCATCAAGAGTAAAGAGTCAACATGGGCTTTGCTGAAGAGAATCAGCGATGCCTTCTCTGGCTGGCTACTTATGCTGCTCGTCGGACTGATGTCAGGTCAGTTCATCTCAATAATACCAAAAGAAGTAATCACAAAACCAAGAATTCACTTTTATCGCCAGACGCATTCATAGCATGTGCTGTTTTTATTGGATACCAGGTGCTCTGGCGGGTGGAATCGACATCTCTGCCCACTGGATGACGGATCTGAAGGAGGGTGTGTGTCTGAATGGCTTCTGGTTTAACCATGAACACTGCTGCTGGAACTCCAACGAGACCACCTTCCAGGAAAGGGACAAGTGTCCCAAATGGAAAAGCTGGGCAGAGCTCATTGTAGGCACCAATAGCGGCCCTTTTGCCTACATTATGAATTACCTGATGTACGTGTCCTGGGCCCTGCTTTTCTCTTTCCTGGCTGTGTCTTTAGTCAGGGCCTTTGCTCCTTATGCTTGTGGCTCTGGAATACCTGAGGTAAGCTGAAGACATTTGGTATTGGGTTGCACAAGCTATAGTATAGCGAGTTTGGAAGATATATTGATTTATTTTAGTGCAAGGCAATACCGTTTAAACCGAACAGCTATAATTAGATTCGAGTGCATCTGCGGGAATAGTGCATAATCCAATTCATCCTGAACATGAGTCATGTTTTATGTTAAGGGCTTTAAAATATATAGTTGAACATATCGCTTGAATTAAACTTCTGGAGCTCTGACAGATACATGTGCTGCTGACAGACATGCTCCATGCACTGTTTAATGTGTTGGAGATGTGAAGTGTAGAGCTTACATTTCACAGGTGTATTCACCATCTGTAAATGTTAGAAAGCTATGAAAGTACTTCCAGCTGCATGCTAGTTTTTGTGGCTTCGTGAGCTAGCGAGTCAAGCTAGCGAGTCACTAATGAGTCAGAACAGTTTGATAAATTTAACAGTAACACTTTAGTTTAAGTACTAATTCTCACTATTGGCTTATTATCTGCTTATTTTAAATATATTGAATGTTTATTAGAACTTACTTAGTATGAACTTGTTTTTTATAAAGTAGTACTTATTCTACATCCCTAATCCTAGCCAATTACTATCTTAAAGGGCCACGAAACCCCCCAGTCTCAGCCGGGTGTTTTTACACCTCTAGTTTGGAAAAGCTCAGGTGGGTGTGTCCAGCTCTGTTTACGTGGGAGAGTCAGGGGAGAGAAAGAGGGAAGGTTTTGCATATAAATGGGAGTTTCCATTTGTGCACTTGCTGACTTTTAAACAAACACACGGACGCAGGGGGAGAAAGACAGTGACTGTGTTTACATGGACGTCAGTCATCCAATTATTTGCCAAATTATTAATTTGTTGACTTTAACTTGCAGTTTGGCACTTTCACGTTTATTCAAGAACATTTCCTGCGTGTCCCCCGTGACGAACGAGATATTAAATGTTAGTAACTGCTGAAGGAGTGCAGATTTAATGGTGTATTTGAAACGCACGGCGTATTTCAGGAAAAAAAAATCCTCCGCATTTCTCGGTAACTAGATGCACTCGGTAGGTAGCGTCAGAAAGCCCTGTGTGTAGACTATTCTGTCACAAAATGCGGCGAAAATTCTACACGACAGTAATCGTTTGATTAAGATGTTTACACTTTACACGGATCTTTCAGTCTATAATACTGTAGTGATATTAACATGCTGTAAACTCAGCAACAGTTCTAATCATTTGACTAAGGTCTGTCTTTAAAAACTGAGAGTACTGCTGAGGAAATGAACTAACTTTGCCATCTTAATAAACAAACAAACACCACTGATCGATCACTTACCAATCAGGTGACAGGACAATGAACACCAACTGGAGCCGTGTATTTTTTAAAAGGAGACGAGGGGCAAATCCGGATTTCACCATTTGCAGATGCAAAAAGCTCTCGGGTAAAATGTTTCTTACAAACGCATTTCTGTCACGTGTCGCGTGCGCTGTAATCCACCGTGAGTCCAGCTGCGCTCTCATAGCGGGGAAATGAAAGCAAAACCTTTGTTGAAGCACATTTATAAACGCAACACTGGTGACCTGCATCTCCAAACAATCCTTATTCTTCCCCTTGTTTTGTCTAAAAACTGTAACAGCTACATTCTTCGAAGCTATCATGCATATTAATGAAATGGTGCAGGCTGATTGGTTTGAACAACATCCTTGTCATGACTTAATGCCTCTCGCTCAGAGACGTCACGATGTACTCGCCGGTACAGGCGTCCACTCTGCACGCTGGAGTACATGCATAGATCTCATCGGCGTGACGCAGCCTCAAAAATTTGTTTCAAACCGGAAGAACGAATTTGCTCGAAATAACGCAAAAACAATTTCCACTTTTTAGTTAATTATATGTGTCCTAATAGTGTTTATAGCAGCGTGGGACACGTATATGACTGCCAACAGCTCAAAAAATGTGTTTTGGTGTTTCACAGCCCTTTAATAGTAACTATTAATAAGAAGCATATTAATACTTTATTAAGCTAAAAGTCTTAGTTAATGTTTTGTTAATAGCTGGAATTAAGGGTGCGGTACGTAAGTTTCTGACTGTTCTAAAGCATAAAAATACCATAATATGTTTGCAGATACGTAGGAAACATGCTAAGTGAACATTCTTGTTTATCTGAAAAACAATGCTGAAGTCAGTTATTCTGCTTTGAAAATGTGCATTATGTGCCAGAACGTCTGTCTTTGTTTTGGTTCTTTTAACCTGCCCACTGCCACTTTAGCCAAATTATATTTCAGCACCCCAGGTTGCCTTGTTGGAAAACAGCGTATTTCATTCATTCAGTCAGAAAGGCTCTCAAAGCATGCATTTGTGACCGAAATGTGACCTCAGCTAGACAGTAGCAGACTCTGAAATAAGACGCAGATTCAGTTCCACATGAGGTTATTAATTAGCAAATAATATAAGTATTGTGAACTCAAACATTAGGTTGAGCAGGTTACATTGTAACCCCGTGTCCTAACAGCACGCTACGTCTAGATTAAAGCCTAATCCTTACTGGTGCAACCCACCCATATTGTCTGTATATTAGAGCTTCTATTTCAATTGCTGTATAACGAATTCTATGCCACAGTTAGAATTTCTTGTTTGACTCTCTAGATCAAGACCATCCTGAGTGGCTTTATCATCAGGGGATACTTAGGTAAATGGACTCTCATGATTAAAACCATCACCCTGGTGCTGGCGGTGTCCTCTGGACTCAGTCTGGGTAAAGAAGGGCCTCTGGTTCATGTGGCCTGCTGCTGTGGCAACATCTTATGCCATCTCTTCACCAAATACCGCAGGAACGAGGCAAAGAGACGAGAGGTAGGAGGAGTTATGATATTACTTGTGCTGGGCAAAAATTAACAGTTAATAACATTCAAAATAAAAGTTTGTTTTGACGTAATTCAAGTGTGTGTACTGTGTGCATTTATTATGTATATATAAATACACTCAGGCATATACTTGAGAAAATGTGTATTTATATTTAAATTTAAAATATATACAGTTGAATTCAGAATTATTAGCCCCCCTGAATTATTAGCCCCCCTGTTTATTTTTTCCCTAATTTTTGTTTAACGGAGAGAAGATTTTTTTCAACACATTTCTAAACATAATAGTTTTAATAACTCATTTCTAATCACTGATTTATTTTATCTTTGCCATGATGACAGTAAATAATATTTAACTAGATATTTTTCAAGACACTTCTATACAGCTTAAAGTGACATTTAAAGGCTTAACTAGGTTAATTGGTTTAACTAGGCAGGTTAGGTTAGTTAGGCATGTTATTGTATAACGATGGTTTGTTCTGTAGACTATTGAAAAAACAATAATAATTTAATAACAATTGCTAATAATTTTGACCTTAAAATGGTCCTTAAAATATTAAAAACGACTTTTATTCTGGCTGAAATGAACAAATAGGACTATCTGCAGAAGAAAAAAATAGTATCAGACATACTGTGAAAAGTTCCTTGCTCTGTTAAACATCATTCATTCATTCATTTTCTTTTCGGCTTAGTCCCTTTATTAATCCGGGGTCGCCACAGCGGAATGAACCGCCAACTTATCCAGCATTTGTTTTACGCAGCGGATGCCCTTCCAGCCACAACCCATCTCTGGGAAACACATCCATACATTCTCATTCACACACATACATTATGGACAATTTAGCTTACCCAATTCACCTGTACTGCATATCTTTGGACTGTGGTGGAAACCGGAGCACCCGGAGGAAACCCACGC
>CAIGQQ010008883.1:5903695-5932169 GCA_903798035.1 Danio albolineatus
ATACACATTTTACATACATTTAAATATCTATGCAACAAAATAGTTTTGTATAGTTTTGTTTCTATCACATATACATAATAAATATGTAAATGTAATACGCACACATATATTATGTCAAAACAAACTTTAATTTTGGATGTGATTAATCATGGTAAATCTTTAAACATAACGTTTAAAAATCTTTCTCTGGTTTCTGCCAAATTCCAGTCATTTCTGAGTCTTTCTTTAATTATAATTAGGATTTTTTTTTGGATCCCCTGAACGTATATTGTACACTGGAGTATAGATGTAAATACCTGTTATTATAATACCTGTACATAACGTCTGATGTCAGTGACATTGTTGAAATACTTCAAATCCACAAGGATGCATTCAGCTGTTCAAAATTCAATATTTCTATGTGCTATGCTTTTAAACTTTATTAATCAAAGAATCCTGAAAAAAACATTTCGTTTAGACAAAAAGCAGTATTGATTTCTAGATTGATTAAAAAAATAAACATTTCTGGAAGAGCAAATGAGCCTGATTTCAAAAAGATCATGTGATGTGAGGTCTAAAAATTCAGCTCTGATGCCAAAAATAAATAATGTTTTGAAATGCATTGAAATAGAAAACACTTATTTTTAATTGTATAAGCTTTTCACAACATTGCCATTTTTTCTCTGATTGCTGTAGACTTCTATCTCACATTTGTTTCTCTGTAAAAATACAGCAGCTCTGAGGGGCATTTGTTGTGTTACATTTTTGAGGCTTGCCACTAAGGACATTCTGGATGCCTGCATTTGTGGTTTAACGTTTTAAACATACCCATTGTGAGAATGTTTTTATTGACATCAAGAAGCGGAGACCAAACATAAGATTCACGTTTTATTTTTATATTTGAGGCCTGTGTTGATCTCAGCTTTTTCTGTGATAAGCTTGAGCTAATGTTTCACTTTTGTTTTTCTTCTTTTTGCATTTTCATTAGGTATTGTCTGCCGCAGCAGCTGTTGGTGTGTCTGTAGCTTTTGGCGCACCGATTGGTGGAGTTCTCTTCAGTCTGGAAGAGGCAAGCACTTCTAACATGTTTGCGTATTATCAATGTTGTATATCGTTTATTTTAATGACTAGAATTAATGCACTATTTGTCAAGAAAATAGATTCATGCTATATAACAATCATACAGTGGAGATCAATATTCTAGAACATTTGATAAACTCATTGTATCTTCACTGTTCAAATTTCAAAAGAAGTTTAATTTTGGATATAGTAGTAGAACAGTCCCTCACAAGATAATCAAAACACTTCAACAAAAGCTCTTTTTAATGGAAAAAAGCAGTGATCAAACTAAGAGATATGCTATGATTGCAGCACAGAGATAATCTACAACAACAACTGCTGTCAATACTCAAGTCAAGTAAATGCTTTGAATGACTACAGAACATCTACAGCCTCTGAACCTAACTAGCAGAAGCACATCTCCGAAGAGACGTTGGGAGACACTAGCTTGTGGTTGTTGTTCTTTTTACTTTTCCAACTTCCTCAGACCTCCGTGTTTCTCTATGCAGACCTTCAGAGGTATAACAACTTTCTATACAACTTAAACCTCGACCATCTATACAGCAACATATGCAATGATACGGCAACTTAAACAATGACTATTATCGGTCTTAGATAGAACACATTTATCCCTTCTTGGAAAGGAAGGATTTGCAACAATGGTTCCTTTCAGATCCAGAAATGGGATTGGATGACACTGTCAGAGTTGGTCACCAGGTGATCACCTCTGGCTTGAATGATATTTGCCTAGTCTAAATCCAAAGTTAGAATGTGTCTAGAGATTGTAAAATTCATGTTATAAAAGCACAAAAAAAATAATAAGCAAGGTTGCACATATTGTTGTGTCGTAATTGATAGGATTTTTGTTTCTATTTCGTCCTATTTGTAAAATGGTTATACCCTTGATCAGTGAAGACCCTCTCTTTCGTTGTGTCTTCAAGACACATGGCAAAACCAGTTTGGTGAGTTTGAGGCTGTTAACAACAGGGCAAATGCTGATTAGGTTAGTCTGTGATGCTGATATTGTCTTTTCTCTGTGGTTTTCAGGCATAAAAAGCAGTTCACAAGTTGTGGTCATTGACCTTTAACTCATTTGCTATAAATGGGGCAGAAAAGACAACTGCTCTCTTCAGTGATCATCAGAAGTGAAATCCTCATTCCTGTTATCAACAACTGATAAAATTAAAGCATCAACGCAGTTCCTGGGTTGAACGTATCACTTCCAACCCCCTTAAGGTGGCATCTTAACAAGGAGCATGTTCATGTTAAAAGTGAAACTTAATTTCTAGTGCGTGATTTTACATTTCCACGTTGATTGAGTTCCTGTTTTAGCATTGATCATAACACTGGTCATCACTAGTGTCTGTCTCTGCTGTGGTCTTGATCAGCTCGTTTCCAGTCTCTTTCACAGTTCGTTGACAGTAGTTTCATGAGACAGTCCTTGCTGCAGCCCGCAGCTTCATGACGTAGTTGACCAGGTCCACCACGTAGTTGACGATCGCCTACACCTCCCCCTACCCTAAACCCAACTATCACAGTAGTATGGGCGTTACCTTAGTGGGCGGTTCAAGGTCCACTACGTAGTTGACGATTGCCTATGTAATCAAGCTGTGGGCTGCAGTGAGAACATCTTGAGTTTCATTGCTTTGGCCCCGTTTACACTAGTGCGTTTTAGTTTTAAAACGGCGTTTTAGCATGAAAACGATCCGCGTCCACACTAGCGTCTCTCAACAGATCTCCCTCCACCAGAAACGTATATCACGTGACCATTCGCACACCATTCTCGCACTCTGGGCATGCGCGTTCAAGTATAAACAGGAAGCACGTGTCTCGCTCGGCATTTGGTTATTGTTAGTCAACAAACGCTGGTTGAACGATGAACGCGATGGTAAAGAAAGCAAGAGAGGTCTTTTTGAGGACAGACGACGAGGTTGAGTTGTTATTTAAAGTAACAAATGAATATAAAACATCTATGGCTATGGAAAATACAGTGTTTACAGTGAAGGCTGGTCTGCCGGTGACGTTATAGCCATGTGCGCTTGACGAATAAGGAAAGGTTACGCAATGACCCAAACCCCCAATCACGTAGCGAATCTCAGCAGCCACGCTCCGTTTTCAAAGGTCTCTGTTTTCCCACATCCACACTGAGATGAGCCAGCAGCGTTTTAGAATGAAAACGCTCTCTCCAGCGTTTCCAAAACACTCCGTTTTCGCACCTCAAAAACTCCGGCGTAGTGTGGATGGATGGCATAACCGTAGCAAAACTTATGCATTTTAAAACAAAAACACACTAGTGTAAACGGGGCCTTTGTCACCAAGGATTTTCACTAAGGTTGTTTCAGCAGAGGCTGATGGTAATAAAGAGAATGGTTTAGTCGATTGAACTAACAATACAGCAATGGCTGTTGCTGACTATTTAAATTTAGTCGAGGTTTGGTGTCTCGTGTCACAAATCCAATGATGCCGGTTATGACTATTCTCTCTGACTCTTAGAACATGGTACTAAAAAAGTACCAGTTACTGCCAAGTATAGAACCCCAAAAGGGAGTGATAAAGAAGCGTACCATGCAGTGGAAATGTCATTAACTGTATTATACTGTCAACACTTCTACTGTCATATACAGTTATTTACATAGATTATTTATAATGATTTTGGCTTTTTTCTTATAGGTGAGTTATTATTTTCCCCTGAAGACTTTGTGGCGCTCTTTCTTTGCTGCACTGGTGGCAGCCTTTACCCTTCGCTCCATCAACCCGTTTGGTAACAGCCGGCTGGTGCTCTTCTATGTGGAGTTTCACTCGCCCTGGCATTTGCTGGAGCTCATACCATTCATCCTGCTGGGTATTTTTGGTGGGATCTGGGGTGCATTTTTCATCCGGGCCAACATTTGGTGGTGTCGGCGACGTAAGACCACTCGTCTGGGCCACTACCCTGTGCTGGAGGTGCTGGTTGTGACAGCGGTCACGGCTGTGTTGGCGTTCCCCAACAGCTACACTCGCATGAGCACCAGTGAGCTGATCTCAGAGCTGTTCAATGACTGCGGCCTTCTGGATTCCTCACAGCTCTGCAACTACTCTAATGTGAGCGTCACCAAGAGCAGCAGCGATGCTCTGCCAGACAGACCCGCGGGACCTGATGTCTACACCGCCATGTGGCAGCTCTCGCTTGCACTCATCTTCAAGATGCTCATCACTGTGGTGACCTTCGGCATGAAGGTACATGCATACGACAGCCCTTTTATGTTCAATCCATTTTTTTCATTTTTACTATATTCTGTACATTCATCCAATCTTTTATTTTGTTCACTCATACCTCCTTCCTTTCTCTTTTCTTTTATAATCTGTCCATCCTTCTTCTTATCTATCCATTTGATCCTTCCTTTTATTCCATTTATCATTTACCCTATTTCTTATCCATCATCCATCATTTGTCCTTTTCCATCATCAGTCTTCTTTGCTTTCTTTCTTTCTTTCTTTCTTTCTTTCTTTCTTTCTTTCTTTCTTTCTTTCTTTCTTTCTTTCTTTCTTTCTTTCTTTCTTTCTTTCTTTCTTTCATCATCTATCTATCCTTCTTTCTGTTGTTCTGCCCTTTTATTCATCTATCCATCCATGCTTTCTACTGTCTTTTTCTATTCTTTCTATCATCCATCATTGTCTGCCTTTCATCATCCATACAATCTTTCCAACCTTCTATTCTCCATCTTTCCTTCCTACTTTTCTTTTTTTTCATTGTTTCATTCTTCCATCTATTGCCTCCTTTCATAATCCACCCTCCCATCCATGCATCAATCCATCCTTTATTGCCATATCTATCTATTCTTCTTTTCTTTGTCCTTCCTTTCATTATTTTGTTTGTCTTTTTTTATCTTTCTTTTTAAATCCATTCATTCTATCTTCATTTCAGTTACTTCCTTTCTTTCATATTTCAATTTTAATAATTTATTCAATTATTAGTCTATCCTACCATGCCTTTTCTTCCCTTTTATTTTTCCATCTATCTTTTCTTCAACCCCATTTCATTTTTTGTTCCATCCATCCATCTGCATCTATTATATTACTTCAGTCCTTCTTTTTATCGCAAATCCAGCCTTTTCCATAGTACTTTCTTCCTTTCCTCCATCAGTCCTTTCTTTCATCAGTCCTTTTTTTCATCAGTCATTCCTTCCTTTCTTCCATCTATTCATTCTCTCCTCCTTGAATCAATCATCTTTATTTGCATAGTTCTTTCATGTCATTCTTCCATAGATCCTTTCTTTTATCTCTTTATTCTAATCTTCTGTTCCATCATTCCTCTGAACTTCCATTTATTCTTCCATCCGTCCATTTCATGTGCCTCCATTTCTTTTTTTTGAGTTCTTTTCCCATTTCATTTATATATCCTCCATTCCTCCTTTATCATTCATTCACCCTATCCTTTCCCCCTTACTTCCATCATCCATCATTAAAGGTTTTGGCAGTTATTTTATTCTGGTTTGATAGTTTCATGTTTACATAAGGCGTTGTCTGTACCGTTGTGTTCTTTGTGCTCCCCCAGTTGCCTTCTGGTCTCTTCATCCCCAGTATGGCGGTGGGAGCAATCGCAGGCAGGCTGCTTGGTGTGGGCATGGAACAGTTGGCATATTACCACCACGACTGGGTGATCTTCAGAGGCTGGTGCTCACCTGGAGCAGACTGCATCACCCCCGGCCTCTATGCAATGGTGGGCGCTACTGCCTGCTTAGGTAAGAGTTTATTTAGACCGTTTTCTGACCATTGGTGGCTTTTCCTGGTACTTTTTTTAACCAATCTTGTGTTTCTTTTATAGGCGGAGTGACCCGTATGACCGTCTCACTGGTCGTCATCATGTTTGAGCTAACAGGTGGTCTGGAATACATTGTGCCTCTCATGGCTGCAACCATGACTAGTAAATGGGTGGCAGATGCTCTGGGTCGAGAGGGCATCTACGAGGCTCACATCCGACTCAACGGCTACCCCTTTCTGGAGTCGAAGGAGGAATTTAGCCACAAAACGCTAGCCATGGATGTGATGCGTCCCCGGCGGAGTGACCCCCCACTGTCAGTGATCACACAGGACGGCATGAATGTGGAGGAAGTGGAGTCGCTCATTGCTGAAACATCATACAGCGGTTTTCCTGTGGTGGTCTCGCATGAGTCTCAAAGACTTGTGGGCTTCGTGCAGCGCAGGGATCTGGTCATCTCTATTGGTAAGAAATTACTTGAAAGAGAAATGGATACATCCTTCACTTATCAAAACCCTGTTTGAGATGTTTACACAAAAGAATGAAAGAAAAGATATTTTGAAAAATGTTAGAGACCTGTAACCATTGACTTCCATTGTAGGAAAACAAATACTATGGAAGTCAATGGTTACAGGTTTCCAGCATTTCCCAAAATATCTTGTGTTCAACAGAAAAAGAAAACATATAAAGGTATTGAACCACCTCTGGTTGAGTATATTTTGGGTGAACTATGCCTTTAAGGGGATTTTAAAAATGTTAATTATTAGACTGTTTTCAGACCCGTAGTATGTCTGCCTTGTTCAGATACAGGGAGTTAAGGATAGTTGACCCAGAAATTATAATTTGCTGGTGATTTACTTGCACTCACACTGTTTAAGTTGTAGGTGACCCTTTTTCTACAGCTGAACATGTTTTATGATAAAAGAAAATACAGTCAAGGGTTGCCACTGTAAAAAACAAACATACAGACAAAAAACCTACAGACTAAACAAAATGAATACCCATGGTTCATTATGATACAATGGAGTCTTATTAAGCTATAGACAATTGGTTTGTACAATTGTTGCTATTATCTTTAATCCACAGCCTCAGTATGTATCAAAAAGCTGGCAATCATGAAGCTGGTGAAGTCATGCATGCACAAATATATAATCGTCAATTATTTTTATATATGTTGCTGCATCCAATATCAGCACAAGTACCATTTTGATGAATAATACTCTCTTTTTTTCCATTGTAAACGAACAGCATCAGCTCATGACATTAAATCAAAAGCCTATGTTCCAGACTGTCAGGAACACTCAGGATTGTTTATTGAGGCTGTGGATTAAATGTAATGTTGTTGTAAATAAACTTTCACAGACTGATCATCACTTCATTTCATAAGACCTCAATGTATCATGCTATTTTAAACATTAATACTGTAATAACTCACAAATATTAATTCTATATTCCCTGTCTGTGTTTGTTTTGGCTCTCAAAATGCTGATAGTCATTGAAATAGCATTTTATGAATCTCCAAGGACCATAGTTTCCAGAAGAAATCTTTATTGTTTATTTAAAAATAAGCATCCCATGTAGCATTAACTTAAGTTATAGCAGTGGTTCTCAAACTTTTTTCACCAAGTACCACCTCAGAAAAAAATTGCCTCTCCAAGTACCACCATAATGACCGGTATTGAAATACAGTAGCGTAGTAGGCCTAATTAAGCAGCGACAGCACTGCACAGTTAAAAAAAAGACAAATCAATTCCTTTTATTAAGAATATGTATTATTGTCAGCCACTTTACACATTATAAATAGTTTGAACATTAACTGTGTGTGCAGACAAAAAAAACTTTACCATTTAAATTAAAATGTAATTTTAAAAGTGATTTAAAAATGACACTGTTCTTAAGAAGTAAAAAGAAAACTGATGTACTTGTAAAGTATTAATGTATAGTAGCCTATTCATCAAAACCTGCAAATGTTGCTTGGACCTGATGAATATAGGTTATATGTCATATACGTATATACATACATTTTTTTATACCTTTTGAGATATATATTGCATGTACATATAACATAACTTTGATATCTAAACGTTAACTTGTATTTTGATACGATTCGGAATTACATATTTAAATTAGAAATTAGATCTGCTGCTCGTCATTTACAGTAGTCTGTGTGTGTCAGAAAAGCCAGTGATTAATGCATAAATTCCATAGTCTGTTGATATCCTTGATTCTGATTGGCTGGAGGGTGTGCAACGCACAGGTAGTTCCAGTCAGTTTTGATCACAGTTCAAAATTAATGCGCTTCTCCCAAATGTTTATAGTTACCATAGCAACTCGCATGTGAAACCGATGAGGACTGTATACAATGCTTGTATACAACGGGATGAGGAATGTGTACAACGGGAGATCCGCAAAATTATAAAAATACTCATCTGACTGAGAATGTCTTATTTGTCCACCCATGATCGGACTGATGAAATCGTATAATAATATTAGCATGTATAAACAGCACTGACACATGCTCTCTATCTCTCTGTCTTCCTGGGCGTCGTGCATTAACGCACGGCAAGCCGTTGATTATCCCTTACTTACACATATACAGTGCTTGATCAATTCATACGTGCAGTATTCCCGAGTTAGTCACTGAAATCTCAACACAACAGGACTGGTCTGCTGAAGGGCTTCACTAGCGCGTGTATCTCCTCTGCACAATCCTCCGCCAGCGCGCGCGCCTCTTTCTCTTCCTCCGCGCCAAGCAGACTGATTTTTTTAACGTTTGATGACGCGATGCACTAAAGTAAACATTCTAAGCACTCCGGTGTAATCGTACGTTTCAGGAAACAGCCAATGCTCTCTGATCACGGTGTTATCAGACGCGTCAAAGGGTTTAAAAAGTGTGTTCATTTTATTCTTTTATTATTCAGAGATTCTTCCGCGTACCACTGGAAGAAGTCCCGCGTACCACTAGTGGTACGCGTACCACAGTTTGAGAACCACTGAGTTATAGTATTACTGTGTTATGATTTTGGACTCACTGCATGATTCACATATTGTTTTTCACGTGCTATAGAGTTTGTCATATTTAAAGAGCCCCTATTATACATTTAAAAAGGGTAATATTTTGGTTTTGGGGGTCTCCAACAGCAGGCCAATATGCATGCATGGTCAAAAAAACACTTTCATTGTCTTATAATATGCATTTATTTTTACCTAATTATCCCAGCGCCTCCTATATGAATCGTTCAGCGATTCATTTGTTCCAAAACCCCTCCTTAGCGTGATGCTAAACTGTGCTGATTGGACTGATGACTCAGTCTGTTGCGATTGGTCAACATCATTCATCGCGAGAGAATCCCCGCCACGGCTTATCAATTTTGAAGTAGTCATAGTGTATGCGTGAGCATATCTGCAAACACTCTGCAAACAGTCGCCCGTATTTCAGACACCTCACCCCCGAAACTAACCCCCCGATCTCCCAGCATATCACTCTATTCTTAACCAGAAGTAAAAACAGTGACACACATTCAGTATTATGGCACACAGCGGCAAAAGCTGAACCATTATGAAACAGGATCGCCACATGTGTGTAGGAGAGCTGATGTAGCCATAGCAACGACAAACAGCAGTGAAACGCAAGCTCACAAATGCATTTTAATCTGTAAACAAAGCGTCACGCGTCACGTTTACAACGTGTTTTTTGGCGCGATATGAAAATACAAGTTAACCAGATCCACATACAAGTTTCTGATCCTTCCTTTAACAAACGGCCGACGAATCCTCCGTTGTAAGCATGTAGATTTCAGAAGCACTCCTCAGAGGGTACACAGCACAAGGCTGGGCTATAATGCTGAGGCATTTCTGCAGAAATAATCCTCAACCACTGACTCTTCACAGTCTCATCTCTGGTTCATCCGCACACTTGCAATAATATCCAGCTGAGCACAGCGCTCTTCTCTGTGTTGCCAGATGTAGCTGACTGATTCCAGTCCAAACCCTATCCAAAAGGTTTTTACCTGCACAATCAAATTCAAAACTGCCCAATCTAGCAACCTTTGCTCGCCGCTGTTGTTCGTGGGCTGGTTGGAGGTTTTGAATCTCCCGGGGCTGCGTGTGCACAAATGGGCGAGGCTTATGTTTCATGTTCACGTCATGCTGAAACGGCTAAAGACTCGTAAGCACGACGATTCATTTGAGGAACTATGAGTCGACTCTTATGGATGAATCAATAGTTTTAAACACTGTGCACTTTCAGATTTAAACCTTAGCTGGATATTTCACTTCACTTAGAGCTGTGTTACACACTGCATGCAAGCTCATTTTCAAAAACCCATAATAGGGGCTCTTTAAATATGGACAGTTCCTTACTTTACTTCTAAATGAAGCAGCCATTTTAAACGAATCATTTGAATTAAATCTGGGACTAACTAATGGCAGTTTTAGTGTTATATACATTTATCCATAACAGGCCTAAACTGGCCAAGCTACTAACACAAAAACACACTCAAAATAATTGAATTATCATTATCCAACATATATTGACACTTTTCTTGTCAAAACTCTTTGAGAAGTTTTAAAATTCTCTTCTCTTCTGGTAGATAATGCTCGCCAGCGTCAGGAAGGTGTTGTTAGTGCCTCCCGAATCTTCTTCACGGAGTACACACCTCCACAGCCACCCAACAGCCCTCCGCCATTGAAGCTCCGCGGCATCATGGATCTTAGCCCATTCACCGTTACGGACCACACTGCCATGGACATCGTGGTGGACATCTTCCGCAAGCTGGGCCTGCGCCAGTGTCTCGTCACTCACAACGGGTAAAAACTCTGTTTAGCTTAGCGTGAGTGTACATGTCATTGGGTACGTTTACGTGGACATCAGTAATCTAAATATTTACCTTATTCTTAATAAGCCAGTATTATGATTCCCGTGTTTACATGAGTAGCTTTTACAATATTCCTTTCTTGTTTTACATGTTTCAGTGCATGGATCAATTAGTGGCATATCATTACGTTCCCCATGTGACATCACAGACATGACAATAAATATAAATTCTTGCTCAAACAGGGTGTTCGTGGGTCCTTAAAATGTCTTAAATCCCATAGTATAAAAATAAGACCTTAATTAGTCTTTAAAATGCAGTCGAACTGACCCCTTAAACAAGATTTTGAAATCTAATTAAAATCTCTTCATCTATTTGTCACCCAAAACAAAATTGGTGGAGCCTATTAAAAACACACTTCTGTCATATTAATTATGTGACTAAAATGGCAATATCCACATCTTAATTTAATTAGTGATTACTTTGACTTGATTTTGCTGGATTAAGATGATCAAAAATATATGGTTACATGTCAGTCACATAAATATTAGAATATTGTTGTCCATGTAAATGTAATGAAGACCTAACTTCGATTATGTGATTTGAAAATGGCAAAATTCCATGTGTTAATTTAAATTATTTACTTCAACAATGACTTTAGCTGCATTAAGATAATCAAAAACATCTATAATGATGTTATTCACAATAATATCAGAATATTGCTGTCACATGTCAATTTGATTTGTTTACTTTGAGTATGATTTGAGATAAAATATGGGTAATCAAAAATGTGTTTACATGTTACTACTCACATAATATCATAATGTTAGAATATTGTTGTTTAAGTTAACATACTAAATACTGTACTTTGATTATGTGACTAAAATAGCAATACTTCCCATCTTAATTTTATTTATTTTGAGTATGGCTTTAGCTGGAATTTATTAATCAAAAATCACATTTAAGTAATCTGAATAAGAATATTGTCTTGATTGTGTTAATGTCACAGGGTGTTCACTGGGTCTTAAAATGTCTTTAAGTTAAAAAATGAAAGTTTAGGCCTTAAAAAGTCTTAAATTCACTGAAATATTGTGTCGTAGGTCCTAAATCGTTTATAAACGGGTCTTTAAATTAGCTTTGTACAAGTCAAGCTCACAAGTAGGCCAACATCTATCCAATCACCAACAATACATCTCAATAAAACCTGATTTTTGATTTTGATTTTTTTGATTTTTTTTATTGTTTTTTTCAAAATGAGTTGTGTATATATAGTAATGAGCAGAACATAAACAGTATACAGTATTTCAAGGGAATAGAAAAATGATACACCTAGTAAACACATTAATGGGGAGGCTGTAACCTTCTGTTTATTTATTATGGACAGTTTGTCACAAATGTCAATCCAAAAATCTCTAATCAAAGGACATTCCCAAAGACAATGAAAGAACGTGCCAATACTATTATTACATTTTTGGCATTGAGATGAAACAGTGTTATTTATTTTACTATATTTATTTGGGGATATATAAGCTCTATGTACGATATTAAGTTGCATTTCTTTAAATCTGTTGCAGACTGAAATATTCAAAGGTAGTCTGATAATATCATCCCACATATTTTCATCAATGTCACATTTTAAGTTCTTACTCCATGTCTTCTGCCGTGAAATTAGATTATCTGCTTTATGTTGGTTTATCACGGAGTAGATTTTGGATATAAAGTGCTTAACATCAGTTTTCTTAAGAAAGAATCTATCCAAAAAGAAATCAGAGCTATTCAAGATAAGACTGCCGTGTCTAGTATGAACAAAATATCTGCCAATATTTAAAGAAATCATTTTTAGGGATATTATGCTTTAGATGTAGCTCCTCAAATGACATAAAAATATCCTTATGGAAGAGATCATATATCCTGTATATTCCCAAATTAATCCAGCTACCAAATTGAGAGCCAATATAAATATGGTATTACTGGTCAGTCTGGATAGAATAGGCAGGTTCTGATTGTACTTAAGCAATCTTCTGATCTGCGACCATGTTTTGATAGTTCTGATAATAAGTGGGTTTTCTTTTACCTTGTCATGAATTTGTGTTTTTTGGTCAAGTAAGTTAATCAGAGAAACTGGGTTACAAAACTCTTGTTCAATATCTACCCACAGAGCATCTTCAGATTTATGTACCCAGTCTAGAATGATCCTAGCCTGTATTGCCCATATATTATATTTAAAATTTGGTAGACACCACCCTCCTTTATCAGTGGGCAATTGTAAAGTTTGTAATTTTACTTTAGGTCGTTTACTGGCCCAGATAAATTTAGACATAGAACTAATGAGATCTTTTATATCAGCATTTGTCAGGGATGAAAAAGTCATGGATAGTGGGTATAACATTTTTGGGAATATTATCATTTTTATAAGGTTTATTTTTCCTGAGAAAGAGACTGGGAGTTTTGACCATCTTGTGAAGTCTTCCTTGATACGCAATATTGATGTTTTAATATTGACATCATAAAGATGTGAAAGTTTGGGTGTAATACGGATACCCAAGTATGGGATACTGATTTTTGATATTTAAGTTTATTATTGCGAAAAGATACAATTCACAACAGCTGTTAGACATTTTTACAGCAAAATTCCCAAAATAAATTCCCTAATCAGGGTAAGAGAACTAAAAACAATACCAGGCCAATCGAAAAAATCCTAAAAAGTCTAAAATTTTTATTCTTAATGGTCTTAAAAGGGTCTTAAAGTCTTAAATTTGACTTGATGAAACCTGCAGAAACGCTGATATCAGTATATTGTTGTCTGTGTAAACATACTGACTGATTCCTGTGAGCTTAATATAATAACGCGTTTCTGTTTCCACGCAGACGTTTACTGGGCATCATCACCAAAAAGGACATTCTGAAACACATGGCCCAGATGGCCAACCGAGACCCAGACTCTATCCTCTTCAACTGAAGTGCCAGCCAGTTTGAAAGCAGAACGCAGCAGTCTGGCCAAAAAGATTTGCACTACAGAACTGTCAGTACTGGATTAGCATCCATTCACACTGTGAAATCTATTTGTAGAGTCTCATTGGTGCAGGCGCTGCGACCGCAGGATGGAGATCCTTCTATGCACTCCAGCAAACTGCTGAGAACGACTGAGTGCAAGCAAGTCTGTTTGCAGGTAACATATCAATGCATCAAAACATATCACAATATATACATAACATTTTGTAGCAGAAATTCGCCCGCCTGGATCGCATCTCTCAAATCTAAAATGCCTCGGGAAAGAAAAAGACATCCTTTAAACATTTTTAATGGAGGATTTCCCAAGAGTCCTCCTTCTGCTTTCCACTACGCCATGGATGTTAACCAGAAGTTTTAAACTCTGCATTTCTAGGTATTTCTTCTTTTTTTACAGTTTGAATGAGCGCTTACAAGTATTCCAGCATCTAAAAGCTCTGAAAGTTTCTGTGTTTTGGTTGAGTCTTAACATTTTACGAGTCTGATGATTTACAGTTTCCTTATTTTGTTGAGCTTTACTACATTTCCATGCTTTATAATCAGTGCTAATCTGAACTGTGTAGCTTCTGCCAAGAGACGAGGTCGTAAAAGTTCTGTAAATGTTTTCACGTCACATGCACTTTTTCAAAACTACAACCTCGTTTTTCACTTCAAATGAGAAGTTCTGAGGGTTGGTACTTTTTTTTTTAATGAAACAAGTTTCTAATGTTAACCTAGACAAACAAATAAAAATACAGTAAAACATTCAATATTATTAGTTTTTCAATCGTAATACATTGTAAAATGTTATATATTCCTGTTTCAACATCATTTCTTTAGTTTTGAGTCACATGATCCTATTCATTCAAATTTTATTAATGAACATAATGTTTAAAATCATATTTATTTGAAATCTTGGTAACACTTTAGTTCAGGTCCCAATTCATGCTATTAACTACTGGCTTATTACCTGCTTATCATTAAGATATTAACTGTTCGTTAGTAGTTATAAAGTGTGATCAAATTCTACATCCTTAATCCTACCCAAAACCTAAACCCAACTACTACCTTACTATAAATAAATGGTTAATTAGTAGTCTTTTAAGCTAGTAGTGTTAGTTAATGGTTTGTTAATACCGTCAATTGCGATCTAAACTAAAGTGTTGCCAAAGTCTTTTGTAAAATCTCTCACTTTTGATCAACTTAATGCATTCACAAGTACCGACCCAAAACTTTTTTCTAATGTAGTGTACGTATGTTTTTAAAACCACTGTTAAATATCACATACTGCGTAGAATTATTCCGAAGCAAATTAGGTTGGCATTATTTTTGGACAGTGTTTAATGCAAAATGGCATTACGTTACACCTTTAGTACTGAATGGGCTGTAATCACACTCACTAGTTACCCTATTATTTACACTTTCTGAAGCTTGAATAAATGGTACGCAGGTTTTCTCCATGAACAAATGCTGCTTGTATGCGTCGCCTCTACCATTTATATCCCTATCAGTTGCATGTCCAAATGTAACCCGAGCATGCATTATGTAGTTGCGTGTAATTTCATTATATGCATACCAGCCCAAATGGTCAAATTCTGCATCAGCCTCTTTGAATAAGTTAACACTACGTTTATTGAATTCGCCTAAATGAACGCTAAGATCATTTTGGAGAGGGCTTGAAACTCCTCTGATGGCTCACTGGCGTGGTTGGTTTTCATTTTTCGGTTAGTACCGTGTTTCCATTTCTAATCAAAAATAAAGGGCCACTTTATTAAGAACAACTCATAGCGTTATGTACTAATAATTGTTGAAAAATATGTAACGGTTTGTCCGCAATCATTTGTTGGGTTCTTTGTACTTATCGTTTAAATTGTGTGTGAGTGTGTGTGTTTTTTAATGTCAGCATTATCCATTAGTGTTAAATATGAATGTCACATTATCATTGTAATTTATTCATATGCACTACATAAAATGTAAAGTAACATCCTCTTCAGTGGTTTTTCCTCATTGTGGATTGTAAACTTTAGCCTTCAAATAATTTCACTGGATGAGAATTGAGGCGATAATATTATATGCTTGTGTCCTAGATATTTAAGACTGCAGTATGAAGGAAATTACATTTTTTTTAAGAAGATGAGTCAAATGACGTCCCACACGTAATCCTACTCCAAGCAACGTTGCCTCCAGATTATTTGCTGGCCTTTTTCTTCAGTGAATGACACAAGGTTGACTCATAAGAAAATATGGGTGACTTAGTGCTTCCCAACAAACCAATTTCCTTTAATTAACTTGAGACTTGTGGTCCAGGAGCATCACACAGCCCCATGGGGTCTTTATACTCTCCGGAAAAAATTATTCAACAAATGTTTGTCACTGGATGATCTAAAATGCGTTTTTAAACGTGTATGAGGGCTTGTCCACACACATTTCAGTTATCTTTGTTCTTTTGGTCCTGAAAAGGAGGTAGTGCTGATTTAGTGCTTGGTAATTTATCATCCACACTGTCATTTTAATACCAACCTGAACTTTTATTATGTAGATTTTGAGACAAATATCCAAAACAGTGTTGTGTACTTGCGTTGTGTACATGGGATGGTATTTTTATCATTAAAGGCACAATATGTAATTTTTTTTATTACAGTATTAAAAAAACACTATAACGGAAGGGCCGGAGCCCAACGTGCACACATGTTGGATAACTATTTATTTTGGATTGTGAAAGTGAAATTCTCCTACAAAATTGATTATAGCGCCTCCCGATGGTGAATGTCGTTATACTTATGCCAGGTATTATTTGGTATTTTGGTCATTTATTTCACTAATTTGGCAAACGTCATCTGGGAAACGGTTTAAAGCAGGGCACAGTGGGTGACCATATGAGAGTTGCAGAGAGCTAACTGCCGGCTATACATTGTAGCATTGTTCTGTCCTTTGGGTCACACTGATTGCTTTGGTCCGAACCGGTTGAAAAGAACCAAAATGCAGTCATGTGACAAAATCCACATCACTCATTGGCCAGATGTTATTGAACGTATTTCCTAAACTGCTTTTCGATTGATCAGAATTAACATGTGGGAAAATGCCATTGGAACTCCCACAAGTAAACAAACAGCAGACACAAAACGCCACTGCACTGGCTGATTTTATCCCTGGTCATAGTATACTATATAGTTTGTATACATCACTTTAGACAAGCTATACATTTCAAGATTGAAGTGCAGCTGCGACTGGAAAACAATGTTTTGATGCATTGCAATCGGCGAAGGCGTTAGAAGGAGGCGTGAATTAATTTAACTAAACTGCGACATGGTTATCTCCTGGAAATATTACCTACTATCCATCAAGTAATGTGTTTCCCTCTCTCTCTGTTTAAAACTGTTGGTAAAGCCCTGTCAACAAATATTTTTGCTCCAAACCCCATAAGATGGGACAGCGCATCAGACTACAGCAGCTGGATTAGCCCAAAAAGACAGTACTTTTTGCGGTCGGGTCTGTTTTTGTTCAGATCATGTTCTCACCACAAACGAACTGCTTCAGGGTCTGTTTGAGAGCATACCGAGACCTCCTCTTCAAGTAGGTCCCGGTTTACTTTTTTTGGCCTGCTTTTGGTGCGCACTCAAGTGCGATTGCTACGTTCACACCTTTTTTAAAATTTCAGTACTGATTGGTATCGAATTCCTGTATAGTGACGACACTACAATGTACTCTTATTTCTTTTCGTATTTTCATCTATTTTCAAACTCAACCATGATGTAAGGCCATCGAACCATGATAATAAGATTTGAACACTTTAACTTATCTGTGAACATGATTTCTGCAGTCCTGTAGGATGTAATAAAGACCACAATCCCCACAATTCCACACTCAAGTCAGTGCATCATCAAATACATCTTTGTTTGTTGTGAATACATGCCCTCTAGTGGTGAAAATTACATATTGTGCCTTTAAATGTGTAATGGAGTCAAAACAGAACCGGGAATTCTTCCATCACACAAACAAAAATCAGCTTCAAGGAAATGTGTTTCTGATGCCTGAATTTAATGTAATGGGTCACATCATGATCATAATGAGAATAACATGCTCCTGACGTCCACGTACTGTTTTTGTTTTGCAGCATTACCACAAGTTTGTTTTAATCCATCTCAACCTGCTGAATGGAACACAACCGTACATACTACATCAATAATATATATAATTACATGCCCATTTTATGTTATATCAAAAGGTTGCTCATTTTATTTTGATGGCCTATAAAAAAAGTGTACATCTACTCGAGGTCCAGAAACATTTTAAACATCTTATAATGTATATTAAGGCTTCACGTCTTTACTTATGGTGTCTGTAAAAGTGCATTTAAGGTCTCTCTAAGCTTCTCCTTTCCCAAAGTATACCCTACTCAGATCGGTTAAATCAGTCTGTTGTCATTGGTCTACTGCTTTCAGTGCATACTGGAAACCAAACACCGTTTACCATCTAAAATTCAGCTCTGCAGGCTTCTTCAGTAATTATAAAAACAATGATAGAAGCAGCAACCATGGGATCAGTTTGTCAAATTAATTAAAGCAAGAATCCTCATCTTCACTTGTACATCTAGAATGAATATACCAGGAAGTAAATATTGACCACACTCTGCAATTGTGCAAATCTCTTTTAAACGTACAGACATTTGTGCAGTAAAGATGTGCTCTGATTAGAAGTTCAGTATGTGAAATTTGGACTGACAGAGCTGAGAAAAGGGGCAGGCAAAAAACTAACAAGTGATTGCTCCATGTTTCAGACTTCTGAACAGAGTGGTCACATTTCGGTCTTTTATTTGACGTGAAACGCAAGTCAGAGTTCACTAAACTTAGATTTAGAATGCAGAGGCATGCAAAAGGTATCACAAGATCTTGTGTTTCTGGTCTGGTGCGTTTACATGCATATAAATGGACGTCAAATGAGGTGAAAAGGCGCCTTTAAGACTGCCTTAACTGACGACTCATTTTAGGCATCAGAATCAACAGTACGCTCCCAACAACAGAGATTGTAGAAGTTTATCTGGGAGAAAACGATGAACAACACAAGTATAACTTTTTACATTTATTTTGAGCAGCAGCTTGCACAGAGAGGAGTGCATTTGTTGAAGTCAGAAGTCTTTTTTTAAGGAACTATTTTGGTTCTTTATGTGGTTAAATACAGAGCATCATTGTCCCTATTTTCAGGTCTTCTTTGTTAGAAATAACATAAAAACAAAAGGCGTTCAGAGATAGTCCACTCTTTGAATCTGTCTATCATACATTCACCATATGAAGGTCAAACTGTCGCCTCTGACCACAATAACATCATGATTTTCTGAAAAATAAGAGTTGTTTAGCCATTCCAGGGCTGTTTAAAGCCACTCGACTATCCATGCTTTCCTCTCTTCATGGTTCCCACATGGGGCCCTCCGACAGGAACGATTTCCTTTCCCTTGGAATGAGACCACAAGCCCCAAACATGTGTCCCTCAGAGGTCAAACAGGAAGGCCCCGAAGTAGCTGGAGGAGTCCTCTGCATACACAGCTGTGGGAGACGACACCGAGATGAAGATCTCATCTCCTGCTCTCAGCTCAAACAGGCCTCCCTGGTAGATGGAGTGCAGGGCGTTCTCGCTGTCCGGAGACCAACATTTGGTGCCCACGCCTTTCAGGAGCTGGATAGGGCGAGCGTAGGCCGTCTTCTTGTAGACGCACTGCACCACCTGATGGCTGACGGAGCCTGAGTGGTAATTGTCAACTGAGAGGGTCAGATAGCGGAAGTAGACCTGAGCGTACAGGTAGTAGCGGCCTGAGCGAGGAACACGCAGGCGGCCGTTGGACACGGTCATGTTGTGCAGGTGGGAACCAAAACTCTGGTTCCCCCAGGAACGAACGGGATGGCGACAGGACTGGTGAAGGTCCATCTGGGGGGTTAGGGATGTTGTACCTGGAGGAAGATGAAACACACTTTGGTCACTTCGGTGTTTAGTAGCATTGTTTAGTTTTGCTTCTGAAGTTTCATTTCAGCCCTCCTCCAACTCACCGCTAATTATTTAATCCGAACCTGAGATCCTTCATTTGAACGAGTGTCCACCAAAATGTTTTTGGGCTGCTGAAAAGTACTCTTCTAAAAATGCTCAGCTGTTAGTTTCAACTGAGCCTGGTTTCTCTCTAGGTTTTGTTTAATTCTTCACTTTCGCCAATTGGTAAAGTTTTTTTTCCTCGCCGCTGTCGCCACTGGCTTGCATGGTTCAGGACTTGTAGAGCTGCGTATCGATGGATTTGCTCGTCAGTGTTTGGACTCTCAGTAGTGAATTAAACCACACTGAACTGAACTGAACTCCAACACTAAAAACTGGACTGACACTGTTTCAATTTACTATAACCTTCTATGTGAAGCTGATTTGGCACAATCTACATTGTAGAAGCGAAATAAAGGTGTATTGTACAAATAAAGGTGAATTGAATTTGTGCTTCTCCAACTGCTTTTTACTTTCTCTTAACAAGCAAACAACAAGCTTTTAAAAATGACAAGTTATTCTGCACCAATAGCCTTGTTAGTGCATTGACACAAGGCACTACGGTGATCACAGTGACCTCGATTCTATTCCCAGTTCGAGGTGTTTTGCCGATCTTACATCTCTCTGTGCTCAGCACACTTTCCTTTCTATACTCTCAACTGCTCTCTTGCATTTAAAAAAGCCCCAAACCCCCTGAATGATAGTGAGTAATATAAAAAAATAAATGATGAGCAGGTCAGCACAGTGGCTCAGTGGTTAGAGATGGTCACTTGTTTGAGTCCTGGCTGAGCCAGTTAGCATTTCTGTGTGGAGTTCTGTCTGTGTTGGTGTGGGTTTCCTCTGGGTGCTTTGGTTTCCCCCACAGTCAAAAGACATGTGCGATAAGTGAATTAGATGAACTAAATTGGCCGTAGTGTATGACTGTGTGTGTGTGTGTGTGTGTGTGTATGAGTGTTTCCCAATAATGGGTTGCAGCTGTAAGTTGGTGGTTCATTCTGCTGTGGCGACCTCTGAAATAGAGACTAAGCTTAAGGTAAATGAATGATGAGCACCTCATGTTAAACGCATGCATATCCCCTCACCACACTGTTGTCTTTCTAAAAAATGCAGACAACAACTGAAAAAATACACTTGGCTTGCGAAAAAACACTTCGGTGGACATGGGACACGTTTCCATTTCAATGCATTCCTAATCATTTTTTTTTTTTAATGTGAATATGTGCTTGACTTTTACATTTGACCTTTGCAGCGTCTCGTGCGAGAGCCGAGATTCTGCAGAAAGTTAAAAGGATTGTAACTTTTGCACCCAGCTCTGCTCATCAGTGTCAATTCCACCAACTCCAAGGCAGGGCACTGCAAGCTTCTGTTTCCAATAGCAAGTTGGAATGAAAACTGTTGTATCTGAAGGCAAATTGGTGGAGACACTTTTTTAAAAACTATTCCTGACAACGCATCTCACGCTTGTAGATGCAATGATGCATTCTGTGTAAATGACCCATAACTCTACAATAATTCAAATTTGGTTTATAAATGACAACACACTTAACACTAGGACACAAAGCTTAGTCACTGTTTATAGAAGTTACATAATTTATGACACAATGCATACTAGCCATCCACAGATGTTATCTCATTTATGACAAAGGTTCTTAAGGGTTAACTGAATTATACCTCATATATGACAATGCTTTTTTCCACATTAGTTATGTTTCCATCCAAAAATGCGAATTAACTTTATGCGCAAAACTGGATTATCGCATAAAAGGCATGCGGACAAAATCGTCACTTCCTGATTAACTGGCGCCAAATATCAACAGTAAAAACGTAATTTGCTGCAGTTGGAGAAGCTGTGTCAATGTTTTTCTTCATTTAATAAATGACTTGTGCCTCAGAAGCCAATCCTGACACGTGCGGTGGCGTTTGAAGGTTTCAGATGCGGAGCACAGACGCTCTTGATTCTGGAGGTCATTAATAATATAATAACACAACTACTTAAACGGCAAGGCATTTTAGAATGATCAAAATTTCAGATGTTTTACGATGTGCTCAGCCTGCTGGTTTGTCCATTTACACACATTTTTATCATCACATGATCTCTTATAACTTAAATCACATGACCTTTTTTTTAATGCGCATACTAGAATTTATGTGATAAAAATGTTTCCATCGCAGTTTATGTGCATCTTTTCTTATCAAATAAAACGTTTATCCTACTCAGTTATGCGCATATATTTTTTATGCGCATTTTAAAAATGTATGCGCATCATGGCGTTTTCTCCAACCGTTTTTTATGCGCATATCCAAAATGCGAATAAAAATAGTTGGATGGAAACATAGCTATTGACACAACTTGAGCTTTATTTTTAGAGGATTTAGAGCATTCATAATGCTGTTATAATGTTTATTTTTAGAGTACTTAATGTTGTTGTCAAAAATAATAATACATGAGTAATGAATAATAGTGAGTAACATAAATAAATAAATGATGAGCAGGGCAGCACGGTGGCTCAGTAGTTAGAGAAGGTTGCTGGTTCGAGTCCTGGCTGAGCCAGTTAGCATTTCTGTGTGGGGTTCCTCTGTGTGCTTTGGTTTCCCAAACCGTCAAAAGACATGTGCGATCGAAATCAGAATCAGTTTTATTGCCAAGTGTGCTTCACACACATGGAATTTGCTTTGGCTTCAGAAGCTTCCAGTATACATAAAGTGACAAGTGACAACACAGAATAAATATTAAAAAAAAGACGATAGACATTAAACAGAGATACAGTCGATCAAAAAAGATCTGGATGTTGAAATGTAGTACAGATTTGTTATAAATATACAGGTTATAAGGTGCTGTGTACAAATGCGTAAGTAGAAGTATTGCACCGTCTACTGCTATAAGGTGCTGTGTACAAGTGCGTTTGAGAAAGTGAATTGAATTGGATGAACTATATTGGCCATTTATAATATAATAACACAACTACTTAAACGGCAAGGCATTTTAGAATGACCAAAATTTCAGATGTTTTACGATGTGCTCAGCCTGCTGGTTTGTCCATTTACACACATTTTTATCATCACATGATCTCTTATAACTAAATCACATGACCTTTTTTTTTAATGCGCATACTAGAATTTATGAGATTAAAAGTGTTTCCATCACAGTTTATGTGCATCTTTTCTTATCAAATAAAAAGTTTATCCTACTCAGTTATGTGCATACATTTTTTATGTGCATTTTCAAAATTTATGCGCATCATTGCGTTTTCACCAACCGTTTTTTATGCGCATATCCAAAATGTGAACAAAAATAGTTGGATGGAAACATAGCTATTGACCCAACTTGAGCTTTATTTTTAGAGGACAATAATGTTGTTGTGTCATAATGCTGTTATAATGTTTATTTTTTGAGTACTTCAATGTTGTTGTCAAAAATAATAAATTACTAGAAATACCAGGCTGAAAACTCTGGACTTTATCTCTGGTGTTCAGAACTGTGATATAACGTTAAAATAACACATTGCGCATGTTAAAGTCTGTGTGATGTTTTTTTTTTTTCATTAATAGTTAAAAGTCGTAAAAGTAATTTTTACACACTTTTTGTAAAAAAAAAAAAAAAAAAACTTTTATTCTTAAAGTTGATGTTTGAACGTTTTGAAGGATAGATTAAATCTTTAACGTTTGAGAATGTGGGGAAATCTACTGTGGGTTTGTTTGTGACCACAAAACATTTGCATTTGTTGAGCTCACCATTTCTTTCTGTAGCTGTTTTCGTGTGAGATATCGGTTCAGCAAGGAGTCAAGAAATTTGCTATGCGACTGAATTCCTAATGAAGCTGTTTGTTAAGATTGTTTCCAGAAGGAAAACAATTACGTTTTTTTTTTTTTTTTTTTTTTGCTGACATATGTAAAGCCCTCTGTAATACACACACCCAAACATGCTGGCACACTCACCCTGCAGTCCACTGTCTCTGAGAGTAAGATGAGCTGACGGCCGTGGGCTGCCAGTGGTGAGTAATTTTGTCCTTGGTGGGAAAGAAACTCTTTCTGTGAAACACAGAAAAGAACAACAGTCGTCAATGAAACAGATTGTTTTTAAGGGGATACACTAAATCTCCATGAAAACGCAATGACATATTTCAGTTAAATAAAAACGGGAAGATTTCGCTTTAATTGACAAGGAAAACCTTCAAATTCCTGTGGTTTCATGTTACCTTCGAAGGTGTGTTTGGAGATTATGTTTTCTGTGACCTAAAAGAGAGCAAAACATGAATGTCCTCAGTTTTGTGAGAAAATACAGAAAACAAAAGACATATTTATACTGACATTACTTATAAGGCGTTCCTAAAGTGCACGCTCCTGATTCTGTTGAATAAAACTGTTACACATCTGAAGCATATCAACATTTTCCACATTTAACTCCATGTGAGAGAGACAGTTCAAGCTGTTTTCTGGAAGTCCGCAGTGGAACAAAAATATCAAAGCCACAGATGAACGAGAACAAGCTCCATCATGTTTGATTTATTTGGAGTGATTTTTTTTCAGCACAACAAGCCAAATCAAACATTTCATTTATGTGTCAATCATGAGCATTGTACCCTGCTATGACTAGGCATGGGCTGGTATAAGATTCTGACGGTATGATAACCTTGGATAAAAATATCACGGTTTCACGGTATTGTGCTAACTGCTCTAAAATATCTTCTTTTTAAATGTCTGGCTAAAAAACAAAACTTTTTTTCCCCTTTGAACACAATATATTTTATTTTAAGAAACATTTAAAGTATTTTGGAGCAGTGAACATGTCAGGCTAAATAATTCGAGTGAATCATTGACTTCTGTAGTCTTCATTTGTTTTAAAAACACAGATTTCTTTCCAATTTACACCAAAAAAAAAAAATAAATTGTAAATAAATAAAAAATCTTACACATACCTTAGGAACGGTATAGCAGAAAATTTTGGCGGTATGAAAACCTTGACCTTTCCATACCGTGGTATACCTTGAAAACGGTTATCGTCCCATGCCTAGCTATGACTGTGAGATTTTATCACAATTAAGCTCTTAAAGCTAAAAGGTTTTTTACAGTTGTACAATGATTTATGCTGAAACCTATAAGTGTGAATGTTACATTATGTAAAAATCAAGAGAGAAACTCCTGATCTCCCTTGTCAAAGAAATACGGAAGTAACTGAAACTGCAATTCATTGACTGGCCACTTGAGGCTGGCTCCAAAAGGCAGTGAATCTTCACTGATTCCTTTGTTAAATTGGCAGAAAAACAGGTTTAAAGCCTGGAACCAAAAATGGTTTTAGTGTATATAGTTAATATTACAGTTCATTACATCTTTGGGGTGAAGAATTTTTTTTTATAGCTCCTCAATTTAATTTATATAAGGCCTTATAATTCTGCATAATCAAGGGTGTGGCCAATTGAGTGAAAATCATCTGCCATCTCATCTCAGCTAGATTTTAGCTGCTGACCTT
The DNA here is from genome assembly GCA_903798035.1 of Danio albolineatus. NCBI lineage: Eukaryota > Metazoa > Chordata > Actinopteri > Cypriniformes > Danionidae > Danio > Danio albolineatus. Next base: position 5,928,756 of record CAIGQQ010008883.1, read on the forward strand.
GGCAAATCTGTGCATTTAATATAATATTGAGTGTTTCCCCCCAAAAAACTGGAAATGAAACAAAATGAACCCCGGAATCTCTAGCTCTACCCAAGCCCCCCACCCCTTTGCCCATTTTTGGTAACACGGAAATTATGCGCTTTCAGTGAAGTGATGTGCTGACAAGATGGTGATGGTTGGCCATGCCCACTTGTAGCTTATTTCGAGCTCCTCAGAAACCTACAAGTGACGTCACTGACACTACGTTCATATTTTGACAGTCTACGGTAAAAACTAATATTTTCAGCTTCTGTAGAAATTAGTGCTGCACCAAAAAAAAAAAAAAAAAAAATTCAAAATGCATCACTATTGTCTCTCGAATCAATTCTAAACTTCGGTTTTGATGGTAGATTATGCTGTATGCTTTACAAACAGCTGTACTCGGGGCTTGCATCTAATACCACCTGAACATAAATTAATCATTAATAAAGTAAGGAAAGGTTTAGGTGAATTACTGTTCATAGCTTCCAAACTCATAGCAGAGATATGTGCGATTTGCACAATATGTTCTGCCAGGTTGAGATATTTCACCCAAAAATGAAAATTGTGCCATCACTTGCTCACCCTTCACTTGTTCCAAACCAGTTTTTTTATAGTTCTATAGAAATCAAAAGTGGGAAACCTGTAACCACTGACATTCATAGTAGGAAAAACAAATACTAGAAAAGTCAATGGTTATACATTTCATACATTCTTTAAAATATCTCCTTTTGTATTCATTCATTCATTTTCTTTTCGGCTTAGTCCCTTTATTAATCTGGGGTGAATGATCTGGAATGAACCACGAACTTATCCAGCATATGTTTTACGCAGCGGATGCCCTTCCAGCTGCAATCCATTTCTGGGAAACATCCATACACACTCATACACTACAGTCAATTTAGCCTCCCCAATTCTATACCACATGTCTTTGGACTAGTGGGGGAAACCGGAGCACCTAGAGGAAACCCACACAACCACAGGAAGAACATGCAAATTCTACACAGAAATGCCAACTGACTCAGTCGAGGCGACTTTCTTGCTGTGAGGCGATTGGGCTACAGAACAAAAAAAACAGAAAAAAAGAAAAGAAAAAAAAACATTTTGGGGTGAACTATCCCTTTAAGTACTTGTGCATTTTTTCCTCTATTTTACTTACAGCCTGATACATTTTATTAAAACTTGAAATGGACAGATATTACAGATAAATTGTGTATATTACAAAACTTTTTGAGTAAAAATGATTAAGTCATGAGTGTAGACATTTAAAAGAAAATCTATATATATATATTAATAAATCACTCGGGTGTAGAATTGGCATGGACGGAGGGGACGTGTCCCCACCAATATCCACCAATTACTGAAATGTGCCTACCGATAATTTAATCGACTTCAAAATAAAATAATGCTCTGTCAGCCCTAAAAAACCTACAGGTACACAAAGTCAAGTTTGCTATGAGTTCACCGTAATACTATTAACCAAGGCTGTGCAATTAATCAAAATTCAGTTTTGATTTTGGCCTCCGTGAATATGAAAAACAATAATCGGAATAAAATTGTTAAAGTGCGTCACACACCTCTCTAAATCTCTTCAAAGCCCAGCTGCAGTAAAATAATGTAAATTGACTTCTGCAGCATGGGACTTGATTCTTATTTGTATTATTAAGTGTTTATTTTATATTACGAAGGACTTTATTTATGTTTTTTAAAGCTCGAATTTGTGCTGTTCAGTGCATGCGCTCTTGGGATGTATGTCCCCACCAATTTCAAGAGCTAATCTACGCCCTTGAAATCACTTATGAGAGAACAGACATCTACTGTAAGTAACCTATTTTCCCAAAAAGGCACAGATCAATGCATTCCTGAATGTTTTTGTGTGTGTTGAAGGTTTCCAGGGCTTTGTGGTTTCTGCAGCTTCTCCCTCACTTGTCATGTGCATCTCTAGAGGGCTTCTGATGCAATTGCATGTTTAATTTGCTTTCATGACTACACATTACATCTTTGTAGGATTAACTTGGATAAACCTGTGCCTGCTTCCAGGCTGTGCGAAAGGGTTTGAAGCACAAGTCACAATGTTGCATTGCGTTAACTGAGCATCTTTTCATGTTCTTTGATGTTCAGAATCTCTTTTACCTTAGAGATGTAGGCTTTGAGTCCTTCTGCTAGTTTAATGCACGGCTCCCCAAAGAGCTGGACTAGATCGTCCGGTACATCTTGCTCTTTCTCCATAGCGTTCAGAAGACCAAGACACCTCAGCTCCTCCACCATTCCTTGTGTTCGAGCCTGTTGATGACACAGTTTTCAAATCACCAATCCACTAAAAATCTACACTACCTGACAAAAGTCCTGTCCAAGTTTTAGGAACAACTTCTAGTTGATCATTTGGTATCAGACATGGCTTATATGAAAGGCAAAAGCCTCTAGATTACGTTTATTTTACCAAAATAACATATGATCATGCCTTGATTTTTAATTATTTAATTAGGACAGTAAGGTCTGAATTTGCTTAGACAAAAGTCTTGTCACTTAACAAAAGAAATGTACAGAATATGAAGTCATGGTGCAGTGGAAAAAGAATTGATATTTTGTATGACTTCCATTAGCTTGGACGACTGCATCAATACATCTCTGCAATGATTTAAATAACTCATTAATAAAGTCATCTGGAATGGCAAAGAAAGTGTTCTTGCAGGATTCCCAGAGTTCATCAAGATTCTTTGGATTCATCTTCAATGCTCCATCTCACCTCAGACATGCTCAATAATGTTCATGTCTGGTGACTGGGCTGTCCAATGGAGCACCTTGACCTTCTTTCCTTTCAGGAACTTTGATGTGGAGGCTGAAGTACTGTATGAGCAGGAGCGCTACCCTGCTGAAGATTTTGCCCTCTCCTGTGGTTTGTAATGTAATGGGCAGCACAAATGTGTTGATACCTCAGGCTGTTGATGTTGCTACTCCTCTGCAGATCTCTCGCACACCCCCATACTAAGTGTAACCCCAAATCATGATTTTCCTTCACCAAACTTGACTGATTTCTGAGAGAATCTTGGGTCCATGCAGGTTCCATTGGGTCTTCTGCAGTATTCGTGATGATTGGGATGCTGTTCAACAGATGATTCATCAGAAAAATCCACCTTATGCCACTTTTCCAAATGATCAACTAGAAGTCAAGTTATTATTTGTTGCTGAAATAATTGGGATTAACGACAAGACTTTTGTCAGGTAGTGTATATTTGCTGTTTACGAGAAGAAAAAAATCAGGACTTACTAACCCCACCTAGCAAAGTTAGGTTCAATAGACATCTAATAGACGTCCAAACATAGATCTCCGTAGACTCATAGACTTAAGACTAAATTCGGACTCAGTAAAAATCGTAAAGAAACGTCTAACAATAG
>CAIGQQ010008886.1:0-14507 GCA_903798035.1 Danio albolineatus
ATATGTATATATATATGTATATATGTATATATATATATATATATATATATATATATATATATATATATATATATGTTTTAAGTAGGTCTAATTAAAAAACAAATGTAAAAGTATAAAACACCTTGAAGTCAACAAAAATGTTTTATATGTTTGCACAATAACAATTATCTGAATTATGAATGTAAATATCACATCCGTACTAAAATATCCATAGATGCACAACAAAAATGATCTGTGTACATCACAACTGTCATTAATGTATAGCTTTCATTTACTGTGAAAGCCAATTAGCCATACCGAAAACTTACTTGGAACAGAAAGTGATTTGTTTATTTCCATTCTTCCACTACATATAAATGTTTATCCTTTGGTTCAGAAAATCTTGCAACAGGACAGCTGATCATTAACCAGTGTAATACCAAGCAGTAATTAACAGTCTATGAGGCTGAGGTCTGTTGTGGATCATCTGGTTTGAACATATTTTAGTAATACGGAAGGACAAAGGGTAGGCTGCTCGTGCTCTACACCGATGTACTCATGTTCAGTGTACTTCAAAAAGTACACAAAGTGACGCTTCTGGTAACAAACAATACAAAATAGCTTTACTTTTATGAAAATATCAGTAGTAACGTTAAAAGAATTTGACACTCAGTAGGTTTATTCTACAATATTTAGATTTATGCGCACACAAAAACATGGAAGTGATTAGTGACCTAAAAAAAACAGTCATTATTTGATTTCAATTTAAACAAAAAAGTTTATTAGAACTGCTTAATTATTTACAACATGATATATTAATCCATGACAGTGCACAAAATGTCTCCACTCTGAGGTATGCCAACAACTGCAAAAAGGACACTCTGTAAGTTTATAATATATATTATTATACTTCAAATAATTTGAATATTCTACTAAATCAACAGTTCAATAGCAATCAAAATGTGAAACAATCTGTAAGGAGTCTTAAAAAGACATAACAACTATAATATCCTCCATGTTTCATATGAATTCACAGTATTATACTAATAATAATGAATAAAAACAAACAAAAAACATCACAGTTTATTTGGAGAAGAATCCCACATGAAGCCGTGCCCACCAGGCTAACACGTTGATGTCTATCTCTTAAGGTAGACCTCTGTATGTATTGTGTTCAGTTGTTGGCCCATTGACCTTATGGTTCCTTGTCTCAGCTTCGTTCTCTTCTTCCTCTCCTTTTCCCAGCATCCTCAGAGGCCACAGCAAGCCATGTTGGGCATGTTCAGGTTTCTGACAGCAGGGCCCGTTTTTCTCTTTTGTAAGGAAATAAAGTAGTGCATTCAGCCAGGCGTTGAATGAGGCCAGCGGCCGAGTGATTTTATAACAGATGGAAACCATGCGCATGGTGTGGCACTGAACCCTACTCGTCAATTTCAGCAACAGGAAAATAGTGCGTGTGACATGGAAGGGAAAGAAGCACAGGGCAAAGAGCAGAGTGATAGTAATTATGGTCTTGATGGACTTGCGACGCCTGTTCACATATGGCGAACGAGCTCCTAAGATGATTGACATGCCCTCTCCTCCAATTCCTGCGACGCTTTCACGACCAGTGCCACTTCTGGCTCTTTGAGAAGGAGGTTCAGAGTTCAGCGTCCGGAATATTGTTAGCACTACGCGCGAGTAGCACCAGGCTATGATGCTAAATGGCACGAAAAATCCCAAGAAGTGGAGCGTGACCCCGTAAGGGATGTAGTCGTGGAACTCTCTATCAATTGCATCATCCCAGCAATTATTAAACACCTCCTCCCTTGTGCCCTTACCTTCCCGCGGAAGATACTGCGTCTGTGCGAAACGAAAGATGGGGCTTGTTAGTGCAAAAACAGCAATCCATACTAAAACGCAAGTGCCCTTTACTGCTCGTTTGCTCTCCAAGGTGATGGTCTTCATGGGGTGGCAGATGCCCAGGTAGCGGTGCACTGAGATGCAAGTGAGGAAGAAGATGCTGCAGTAGAGGTTGAAGTAGAAGAGGAAGCGGACAAGGCGACACATGAAGTCTCCAAACACCCAGTCGTCCTGCATGATGTAACTGGCCACGAGGAAGGGCAGGGATAAACCATACATGAAGTCTGTGGTGGCCAGGTTCACCATGTAAATCAGGGACGCGTTCCAGCGTCTGGTGCGTCGAAAGGAACGGTAGAGAACCACAAAGTTAAGGGTTATGCTGAAGACAAAGGTGAAGGAGTAGCATATGGGCAGGAAAATGTACTTGTAGGACTCGTCAATATTGCAGGTGCCATTACCTGAAGAATTTGCTGAAGAAGAAAGCCGGGCATTTACCCCCTTCTCTGTTTCAATCAAACTTGTCGTCATTGTTCTTAGGGAGCGTCCTTGTTTCATCCTCCCATTCTTTGCTTCCGAAACCACTTCTTTTCCAGAATGACAGTTGTCCTCCTCCTTGTCTAGATTAACATCTGTGAGAGATACGCTGCTGTTAGGATGCACACAAAATGTAACAAACTGTCAAAACGTTTGCAGTTGTCATCCCATCTGCTCTTTCAAGCCCTCCCCGCATCCCCCTTTCTCTTTCACAACCTCTGGTACTGTTTGCGCATAGGTATATATGCTGCTGATTCAGACCCTTTTCACTTCATTAACCCATCAAACAGTAACCACACTTCCCCTCTATGTCCTATTCTCTATCTTACCCACCCCTCACCCCATGCCTCACATCAGGACTCTCTATCCCATCCCTCTTCCTCGAAACAAATATGAACTCATATGTAACTGGCAGCTTTAGAAACTTTCAGCCTTTGTCAAACTACGCCTAGGCTCCCCGTGGATCCATTTGCACATTAAACATCCTTTGGGATGCTACGCCATGGCTATTCCTACCTCCTGGTAAAGTTAGCACACAGTTGACTGGGCTTATTGCCTACCACTTCTCAGACATATGAGACACTGTGTCAATACAATTGTGAGTACCTGTAGGTCACTAAATGACATTAAGGTAGTCTGCTTTGGCTGAATAAATAACAAGGTCCCTACTTGGGAAATACCACATCATAAACAGCGCAAACAACCCTTATTATAAATCACATTACCAACGTATTGCAAGAGTTCACTGTAAGTGCTGTAAACGTAATAGTGAGACTACAAAAACAACAATATCTATAGGCTATAAATGTCTATATGTGTAATCAAAATCTGTGTAAACTAGTACTGTAAAACACTGTTCACATTTGCAAGGACACCTGTTCAATGTGGTTAAGAACTCTTAAAAATGTTCACTTACCTATTTAATAGAGCAAAAAAAAACTCAATATGAGCAAAACCTTAGGAGGACCTTTATTCCAACAATGAAAACAGTTGTCAAAGAGCAAATAAAAGAAGATGTAGTTGCATCGCTGAATCTGTCTTGTCGTTCAGCTCTAAATTTTTCCCTTTCGTGTCAGTTTCTCACATTATTTTGAACAAGCTCTCAATCCAGCCCTCCAGGTCATGTCTTGCTCCACGATCTGTCCCTCCCTCTTTCTTCTTTACTCTATTAGTGCTGAGCTGGTCTTTTGACAATACAAACTCTGGCTAGGCAAAACACACACACACACATATAAAATGGAGAAAATTCAATGATACATTTCTGTTACAAAACAATACACAGATACAATCTTAATGAAATCCCTTTTATTCCACAAAATAATATTCAGTATTTCACAAACAGTGACACAAACAATCCAGTTATGAGTTGTCTGGCAATGTATGTACGACCACATACCTTGTAGCATGCAATGAGCCATGTATTAACGTGAGGCTGTGCATAATTGGCTTTGCCACCAAACAAATTACAGTAATTTAAAGACAAACATCATGGCATATATTTACATTTTTTTTCAGTTTATCTGCATGACTTAGCTAAAAAAGAGTGTAAACTGCAGTTTTAAATCCTCACCTGTGCCTTAAAAATGACAATAAAAAGTTTAAATGGAAAACCGTGAAAAACGTAAAAGTCTTTTGTTGTGATGTGATGGAGTGCCGAAGCTTTTCACAGTAAAGTCAGTTAGTTCAGACAGTCTTGTAAACGAAGGTCCCACCGTTATCATCTTTAGAGGAAATGCTTTATTGTAAGTGTGCATCAGAGTGATGTCATATCTTGTACCTCCAGCAGCATGGCGTCCTGCTCTGTTCTCAGCTGGTCCCTTGTGAGAAGTCGACCCACCAACTCTGAACTGAGGTCTAGAGACAAAAGCACACTTAGGCTTTAGCCTTAGTCTGATCACGATGGGATGAATCAAAATGCTTGTGTAAATGCGGCCCAAAATTGTTTTGAGCGTGTCCACTCTTGACCACTTATAGATGTAGTCAATATGACCAAATTGCTTTTTGTAGTGTATGTGGTTGAAGGCATTAAATTGGCCACTAAAGGATGTCTGTCTATACTGACCAGATTCTAAAACAATACAGGGTGTGTTTGCTAGGCAGATTTAAACATTGCTGTCTGAAATGGGACGATTGAACTTCGTTCGTTTTCTTTTCGGCTTAGTCCCTTTATTAATCTGGGGTCACCACAGCAGAATGAATCGCCAACTTATCCAGCATATGTTTTACGCAGCGCATGCCCTTCCAGCTGCAACCCATCACTGGGAAACATCCAAACACACTCATTCACACACATACACTACTTTAGCTTACTCAATTCACCTATACCACATGTCTTTGAACTGTGGGAGAAACCGGATCACCGGGAGGAAACCCACGCAAACACGGGGAGAACATGCAAACTCCACATGGAAATGCCAACTGACCCAGCCGAGGCTCGAACCAGCGACCTTCTTGTTGTGAGGCGATCGTATGATTGAACTTAAAGTAAAAAAAGAAAAACACCATACGATGTTGTTGTTCCAGTCCTTATTCTAACACAATCCAACAGCGTTCAGTATAGTTTTGCAGCTATCAAATCAGAGAAAAACTACTGCTCTCTGTGCGTATGATTGTCTGTTGTCTCCTTTTGTGTTTATATGTAAGCTCTTCCAGCTATTTTTGCAGCATTAGATCAAAAGAGCAGAAAAGACTCTTACCTAATTCTCATCATTTTGTGATCAGTCTTAATATCGACTATATAAATAGAGTCGTATTCATTTTCCACACCAGAAAGTGATACGACCAATGTTACAGTTAATGCTTTGACTTACCATGTATGTCTTTGCTTAGTGAGGTCCTTAATGCTTTCAACTCCTTCAGGCTGAAATTCTTCAAGTCATTTCGTTCATAGTGCTTCCTTTCTTTGACAGCCTCACTGGGAGCTATAGTCTGTGATGGATGTCAGGGGAGTGCAATTACATATTATGTCTCTGCATGATAACATTACCATTCAAAAGTGTAGGGTGCAACGTTTATCTGATTTTTAAAAGCACCGTAGTCTCTTTTAGTCACAAAGGCTGCATAATTTGGAAAAAGTTGAGTAAAAACAGTAATTTTGTGAAATGTTCTAATAGACTTTCTAGTATTAGACAGATCTCTGGAATACTTGATTCTGATTGGTCAGTCACAAAATGTTGTGATGTGGAGATGAGGTTATTAATCATAATTCATTCATTAAATTTTTCCTTTGGCTTAGTCCCTTATTTATCAAGAGTAGCGGAATGAACTGCCAGCTATTCCAGCATATGTTTCAGGCAGTAGATACAGCCAAAACCAGTACTGCGAAACACTCATAAACTCTCTCATTCACACACTCATAGACTACAACCAATTTATGTTAACCCAATTCACTTACAGTATAACGCATGTCTTTGGACTGTGGGGGGGAACCTGATCACCCGGAGTAAACCTACGCAAACATGAGGAGAACATACAGACTCCACACAGAATTGCCTCCTGGCCCGGGACTCGAATCAGCGACCAGGCGAAAGTGCAAACCACTATTAATCATAATGAAATTACACAAATGCAATTAAAGGTAACGTATGCTATTTTTAATCACTAAAGAGCGCATAATCACAACAAAGCTGTAGCTTGATGACGTCGATTCAACGTGACTAATAATTGTATGACTACAGAATCATCTCACAGAAGGATTTATTTCAAACACTTGACTCAAGTTATGAAGCGAGTTTGGAGTAAAAACATGTTTTTAAATGTTGTATTTTCACGTGTATATCATGTAGCAGTGTTTACTACACAAAGCAGTTCCGGTTTCCCGCACAGTACAAAGACATGTGGTAGGTGAATTTAATTAGCTAAATTGGCCATAGTTTAAGTTAGTGAATGCAAAGAGTGTATGGGCATCTGCTGCGTAAAAACATATGCTGGATAAGTTGGTGCTGCTGTGGTGATCTAATAAATAAAGGGACTAAGCCAAAGGAAAATGAATGAATGAATGTGCTGATGTGCTGTTCAAGAAAAAACTAAATGTTCAAAAGAGTTACATTTTTATAGAATTCATGAAACATTTTTTGTGGATTCTTTGTTTTGATAAATATAATAAACCTGTGCTAAAAACCCAAACTTGAAAAAGATAATGTACTAAATATTTTATTTACATAACTAATAGAAAAATGCAACATAACTATTTCAATAAATGCACCTTGTGACAACACCAAATGCAAAGTGAAATGTATGTTCTACAGCATTTAGATGGCATTCTCCTCTTACCTGTTTTTGCTCCAATCTCAATTTATGTCTGAGTACACTCAGTGCAGCTCTGACATCATTCTTAAACCCTCTTGATTTGTTTTTTTTAGTAGATGCAGAGCTTGAACCACACTCCTTCTCTAACTGCTGACTGCTGCCACTCTTACTGGACTGTTTTGCCACCTGAAAAGGTAGCAAAAAGAAAAACAAACTGTTATTAACCCCACCAAGTACAAATGCCAAAATGTTATGTCTCCATCCAAGTTGTTTAATACTGTTCACGTAACGCAGCCACCCAATAACCCAATAGTACAAAAACACCTCTTTCTTTGCCTCTATTTCTTCTTCCTCCTCCTCACTTTCACTGTTGTTGATGAAACAGAGCTGTAGATTCATCTGGCTCTGTAGCCTATATTTTAAACAGATATAAACAGTTATTACAGATTTTGTTCAATTTCCGATGTAGTTTTGGTTTCATGAAATCTGTGTGACCTCGATGTCAGAGAAGTGAGCCGACTGTTGCAATCATCCTCCATGTCCTCATAGGTTTCTCTGTGACTGCTCAGTCCTCGGATTTCTGGCCACTCTACCGTCAGCCTGTCCAAGTCCTGCAGAAATATATTACAGCATAATTCTTTGATGTGTGCTAGTAAATGAAGAGTCGTTCCTGCCAATCCTCAACAAAAAATAATTCATTTACATTTTTCACAATGGGGCAGCAAGGTGGCTCAGCGGTTAGTACTATTGCCTCACAGCAAGGTTGGAAGGTTGTTGGTTCAAATTCCGACTGGGTCAGTTGGCATTTCTGTGTGGAGTTTGCATGTTCTCCCCATGTTTGTGTGGGTTTCCTCCAGGTGCTACGGTTTCCACCACAGTCCAAAGACATGCAGTATAAATGAATTGGCTAAACAAAATTGGCCGTTGTGTATGAATGTGAAAGTGAGAGTGTTTAGGTGTTTCCAAGTACAGGGTTGTGGCTTTAAGGGCATCCACTGCGTAAAACATATGCCAGAATAGTTGGCGGTTCATTCCGCTGTGACGAGCCCTGATAAATAAGGGACTAAGCTGAAGGAAAATTGTTCACAATTTAATGCGCAACTGTTTTTAATTTCATACCTTTTCCCTCTGTCTACGCTCCTCTTGTTGCTTCTCAAGTTCAGCGATACGAAGGCCCAGATCCTCCCAGTGCATGATAGGTAGGCCCAAATCATCTTCAGGGTATCCCTCCTGCCATAATAAAGCTGCTCCCTCTGCATCCTCCTCCGTCTCGTCACTCTCTTTTTCATCTCCTCTCTCTCGCTCTTTTTCTTTTTGTCCATCCATTCCCAAGATCTCTAACAGGATAAGAGGGACAGAATACCTCTGAGGACTAAGGAGATTATATATTTTATGTGTAAATCTTTTTTAAACACCAAAATTATTTTCTTAATATTTTTTGTAAGAAAAACCGCTATGAACAGATGTCAAACCCAAGCATGTCAAACCCAAGCTATCTGTCATCATTTACTCACCCTCCACTTGATCCAAACCCTATTGGTGTATTTTCCTATAAGATATTTAGAAGAATGCTAGTGACCAGTAGCCACTTACGACCATAGTATTTTCCCCCTAATATGGTGTTCGATGGCTACTGTTACCATCATTCTTCAAAATATCTTCTTTTGTATTCATTAAAATAAATAAATACAGGTTTGGATTCACTTGAGGTTTAGTAAAGGTTCACTTTGTGTGAAGTATCAATGAGCAATTCCAGCGTTATGAATGTGACATTTGCAGTAAAAACTCAAAACAAAAATGCACAGATAAGGTATATGTTAACATTATATTGACTTATCTGTGTACATTTTCCAAAACAATTATACACAGAATTATGGGATCAGAAAAATATCAATCTGAAAACAATTTTTATACTTTAAATGAGGAAAATAAACATGCATTATGGATGTGACCAAAAAAGTCTGCGAATTTACAGTATACAACATACATAATTCTGTGGATTAAACTGCACAATCCAGAAGAAATAATGATAATCACAAGGATAAGTGTCGGCTCTCTATAGATCAAAAATGGTTGGTTTTATTTTATTTTACGTTTTTGCATTTATGAGGAAAAAAGCTTCAATATGGATGTGACATCTCTGTGTTATGGATGTGACGGATGTGAAATTCCCACTTGTGAGATTTTTGTAAATCAAATATAATTGTTTGAAAACATTGACCGAGACATTTTTGAGTATTTGTACAGCGCTGTAAAATACAAGGATACACACACACACACAAAAAATTAGAAGGGTTTCGCTATTTATGATGACAATTTAATTTTTTCATGGCAAAGTTGACATTTGTTCGGAATTGCTCCATTCTAAAATTAGCATTACTTATTTGTTAGTTGCAACAGTGACAATTATTTGACTGTTAACAAATTTTAATCCAGAGTAGTATGTATATTTAAATTATTTGTAGCTGCCTTTCCATTTTTTATAAATGAAGTATGATTAAGTAGGCCTACAGTGCTTATTCTAATTAGTTAGTGTTTTTTTTTTGCCATGAATTAAAGGCTATCTTTATGGCAGAAACAAATACATGTATTTACAAAAGTTACAAATGTACTTATTCTAACGTTTAACTATTCAAATAGTTACTAAAGTGTAATCTCCTTTGTCTTTATAAGACACACACAATAGATTCTAACTGACAGACACTTGTGTGCACTTTCGTTATTACAAAGTAACACCTACTAAAAAGGTTAGTCATGCAGCATCTGTGTTTTGTTGGACTTTCAGAGAAAATGGTCGAAACTTCTTCGGTTTTTTATTCCATGAATCGTTACAACGTCCAGAACATAAAGAGCCATCTACCGTAATACCTCAAAAACTGCAGTGGATAAACAGCCCTGAAAAACACTGACTAGTTTGGGAATTAAGTTAATCAGAAAAGAAAAAGAAATATTTCCATGTTTAAACATTTTGTACATTTGAGTTATTGATTGTAATGTAGCATGATGCTATCACATTTGGCCACGTATTGAGCTGACACGATGTGTCCCGAATCCTAAAAGTGTTTAACAGGTATACTTACTCTTTTAGTGAATGTGTCGGCAAATTCTGTCCTGCTCTCCAACAAGTCAAAACTCAAAACATTTCCATACTTTTCTTGAACCCAAAAACTTGTTTTCCTCCGGGCTCGTCCCGTTACGCGCCCTCCTCTCGTCTTCGTTTATCCTTTTCTCTCCTTCCCATCCATGAAGATGATTTGGTCTCTCTTTTCAGCTCCTACCGCTAAACTAACACTTTTAGAAGGTTGTGTAGGATTAATAATTTGACGCAATTATAACAGTTTATTACTTAAAACCAAAGACTCCAGCTAAAACTCAACGCAGACAGAGAAAACCTAAGGAATTTGGCGACGTTTTGTTATGGGTTGAGAGCGTGAAGGGAGGAGAATGAGCGAAGAGTCACAAAAGTTACCACTGAGGTGTCCAGTTTCAATCGTTTGCAAATGTAGCTAATCAGAAAAGAAAGCTCATTCGATAAATCTTTAAAACTCAGCAATACTGTAGTCAGTATCCAATGATTAATAGCGACACACAACGTTTTTTAGGACGAAAAGCAACTTTGGATTGAGCCGTCAAGTGTCAACAAGTCTTAACATGTTATATTAATGGCTACAAAACTACGGGCTTGTTTATATTTCGATTAAACTTGTAAAATAGTAACTTATAAATTACTACATAAACTGTCAAAACCAAAAAAAAAATCAGACTTTTTAAAATTTTCGTTTAATTAGTCTGGTAAACGAAGTAAAAGTAAGTATATTGTTTTGAATACTGTTTTTGAATAGCCAACATATATTCTGAACTATGAATAAAGTGCTAAAAGTTTGTTTCAAACTCCTTATGACGTTACACGCTGTAGTTACTCTGCTTCCGCTTCCTCCAAAGTCAGCTGATTTAATCGGCTGACTGTTGAGACCGATTCAACCGAGGTCAAAAAACTCAAACAAAAGTAACGTTTAAAAGTTAAATCGACAGTCGCTGAAAGTTTGTTTCGTTTGAAACAGTCCTCTAGCATTTCAAGGTAACTTTAACCCAACCAGCGACTGCTTAAAATGGTTTCTTTGCTTTTCTGCGGTCCTAAACTGGCAGCGTGTGGACTGGTGCTGAGCATTTGGGGTGTTATTATGCTGGTAAGTTAACATGTTTTCTACAGTTTTTACATGTAAAAAAACAATTTTAAGCTTAGTAATAAATACCTTCGCACATACATGTCAACAGTATGAGAAAGAAGTTTCAGCAGCTTCGGTTGGGTCATGTTGATTTAAAGTCATTATACATTACATTATAACACATGTACATGCTACATTACGAAAGTAGCATTTGAAATGTCATAGATTCATGAAAGTTTATGAACCATCATTATAAAAACTAGTAGACAATGTCTGTGATATGTGAAAATACAGTCATGGCACTATAATTAATGATTTCTGATATGTTTTAGGCATTGCTTGGGATTTTTTTCACCACCCATTCAGCCATTCTTATAGAGGACGTGCCTTTGACAGAGGAAGACTTGCACAGCCAGTGAGTTCCGCTTGCTATTGAGTCACTCTGGAAAATAAGAGCGTCTAACATAGGGGATGTCACATGCATTCATGACATTGTGTCTCTCTCTCTGCTTTCAGGGACACTCCACCGCAAAGCGTCTATAAACTGTACAACCAAGTGGGATACAACTGCTTCATTGCAGCAGTAATCTACGTTGGCATAGGATTCCTGTCATTTTGTCAGGTCCGTCTGAACAAGCGCAAGGAATATCTGGTGCATTAGTACACGTGATTAGAGTTTAAACTCTACCTCTTCATTCCCTCGCTGTGTCTGTATGGTGTAATTGTCTTAAATTGAATGTGGATGTGTAAAATAGAATGAGATTATGTACTTTACTCTTGCCTTTTTGTCTTGCCTATGAAGCTTCTCACAAATAGATGAGTGAAATCATGTATGTGCAGTGCCTTATTAATTTGCCTTTTATAGTGCTGTTTGTATATGTGGACCTGTTCAACCCTTAAATGTTTATTATCTGCAAATGCTGTTGATAAATTATTGCCGTTTTATTTATACCCGTGTCAAATGTACAATCTCAGTAGGTGACTATTTGGTGGAAATCGACATGGTCCTGTTTTCACAATAAATGATTCATTCAGAATTGTGCCTGTGTTGTCAGTGTGCAAATTACTATCAGATTGTATCCATTGCTTTATATTTACAAGCCATCTTTCATTTAATGAGTAATGTCCACTGATGAAGATATGCAGGGAAATATTACAACTGAAATCAGAATACAAAACTAAAATATGAAATTAAAAAATCTGGTAACACTTCAGGTCATATTTCATGATATTAGCAAATCATTAACTAACACTACTAGCTTAATAAAGTACTAACTAACTGTTTACTCACAGTAAGGTAGAAGTTGGGTTTAGTTTTTGGGTAGGATTAGAAATGCGGAATAAGATCATACTTCATAACTACTAATGAACAGTTAATATCTTAATAATAGGCAGGTAATAAGCCAGTAGTTAATAGAATGAATGATAATGTAAACTAAAGTGTTACCAAAAATCTTTATATGCAATGGACAAAGGCAAAAACAATGCATGCATACAGTATGTACATAGATTAAAGTTTAGTGATGATGCATTGTGTGCATCTGAAACAATAATGTGTTATATATGAAATATGTGTTTTCTAAAGCTGATGGGTACAGTTGTAAAATATACATAGAAA
This sequence comes from Danio albolineatus, assembly GCA_903798035.1. NCBI lineage: Eukaryota > Metazoa > Chordata > Actinopteri > Cypriniformes > Danionidae > Danio > Danio albolineatus. The sequence continues at coordinate 12,388 of CAIGQQ010008886.1, forward strand.
CCGGTCCAAGTTCCATTCAAACAGTTCAACGCACATTTGTACTTTAAAATAAAACTAAAAAATACTGTTCACTAAAATGAATAGAAAAGCTTTATGTACTGATGCTTTACAAAAAGTTTCAAATGAAATATATTACAATTTTGACACGTGATAGATCCCACTCCCGAGCAAGTCATTGACTGGAAAAGACGGTACAAATGCGTATATACATGTACACTACCTGACAAATGTCTTGTCGTTGATCCCAGTTGTACAAGCAACAAAAAATAACTTGACTTCTAGTTGATCATTTGGAAAAGTGTCATAAGGTTTACAGATTTTTCTGATGAATCATCTGTTGAACTGCATCCCAGTCATCACAAATACTGCAGAAGGCCTATTGGAACCCACATGGACCCAAGATTCTCTAGAAATCAGTCAAGTTTGGTAAAAGAAAAATCATGGTTTGGGATTACATTCAGTATGGGGGCTTGCGAGAGATCTGCAGACTGGATGGTAACATCAACAGCCTGAGGTGTCAAGACATTTGTGCTGTCCATTACATTACAAACCACAGGAGAGGGCAACTCCTTCAATAGACTTCACATCAAAGTTCCTGAAAGCAAAGAAGGTCAAGGTGTTCCAGGATTGGCCAGCCCAATCACCAGACATTAATATTATTGAGCATGTCTGGGATAAGATGGAGGCATTAAAGATGAATCCAAAGAATCTTGATGAACTCTGTGAGTCCTGCAAGAACGCTTTCTTTGCCATTCCAGATGACTTTATTAATAAGTTATTTGAGTCATTGCAGAGATGTATGGATGCAGTCCTCCAAGCTCATGGGAGTCATACACGGCACCATGACTTTATATTTGATACTGTACATTATTTCTTTTAAGCATTAAGACTTTTGTCTAAGCAAAGTCAGACCTTACTGTCCTAATTAAATAATTTAAAAAAAATCAAGGCATGATCATATTTTATTTTGGTAAAATAAGTGTAATCTAGAGACTTTTGCCTTCATATCAGCCACTTCTGAGTCAAGTCAAGTTATTATTTGCTGCTCCTAAAACCTAGATAGGGGACAAGACTTTTGTCAGGTAGTGTATATGTTTTTTCTCTAAATAGTGATGCTGTTTTCCATGCGGCTTGGACAAAGGTACAGGTACTGAAGTTCTAGTCCCTCGTTCTGGGCCATTATTTTGTCCTCCAGTTCTTTCAGCTCCTTCCTGAATTTGTCAATCACCTTCAAAGCCGCAGATTCAGTGAAGTACTGCTCCACATACTGGCCCATTGGGATCTTAAAGGGAAAAAAAAACCAAAGGATATTTGTGTTTAATTAAAATGTCTTTGAGAAGCTTATTGACCTTATCACATACAGTACGAGCCATTGGAACTTTGGGTCTCATTCACTTCCACTGAGTTTTAGACATTAAAAACAGCTTGTTATTATCACTGTTCCTTACATTTATATAGCACTTTTACATACTCAAATCGCTTTGCACATTTTTAGGGGGGATCTCCTCATCCACCACCAGATTTGCTGCTTTATGTTGCAAACTGATATTTTCCTATTCTATTCTTCTTATGTATAGTCATAAACACATTTGTACAGTTTTCTGCCGTTTATTATTCCGTGGTTTGGAAAGTGAATTGGAATTGGAACGCAAAAACAAGCACACTTCCACACTGCAGAATAAGGTCAATAGACCGAAAGCATTAGTAATTAAATGGATTATGCTGGCCTTATAATGCACATATAGATGATGTAAAAGTACAGCTGACACTGTTGACCCACCGCATCAGGTTGTGCGCGGCCCAAATGCCATGTGATGGCCATCTGCACACAGGACTGGCTGATGTCAGGCAGTGTGTCCATGATCAGGCCCATGGTCACTGCATCTTTATCTGTGGGCGGGGGGTGTCTCATGGTGCAGGGGGTGTTGGGGACCCAAGCGCACCAGTCAAACTACAGGACAGAGAGAAACATCTATTTTGACCACAATCACCATACACTGACCACAAACATGTGATGCCAGTGAGTCACTTTATACTTAATTAGCACTTAATTTGTTTAAACAATATCTGAAGCTCTATCTATCTATCTATCTATCTATCTATCTATCTATCTATCTATC
>CAIGQQ010008917.1:207-12711 GCA_903798035.1 Danio albolineatus
GTCTAGCCCTGTTCCTGGGGATCGACCTTCCTGTAGAGCAGGGGTGATCAACCCTATTCCTGAAGATCGACCTTCCTGTAGAGCAGGGGTGACCAACCCTGTTCCTGGAGATTGACCATCCTGCAGATTTCAGTTGCAATCCTTATCAAAACACCGGTCTGTAATTATCAAGCGCTGCTCAGGTCATCATTAATTGATGCAGGTGTGTTTGATCAGGGTTTGAGCTTAACTCTACAGCAGGAGTGCTCAACCCTGCTCCTGGAGATCGACCTTCCTGCTGAGTTCAGCTTGAACCAATTAATCTTGACCTGAACAGCACTTGATAATTACAGACCGGTGTGTTTGATATTGGTTGCAACTGAAATCTCCAAAACGGTCGATCTCCAGGAGCAGGGTTGGTTACCCCTGCTCTACAGGAAAGTAGATCTCCAGGAGCAGGGTTGGTCACCCCTGCTCTACAGGAAGGTAGATCTCAAGGAGCAGGGTTGGTCACCCCTGCTCTACAGGAATGTAGATCTCCAGGAGCAGGTTTGGTCACCCTTGCTCTACAAGAAGGTAGATCTCCAGGAGCAGGATTGAGCATCCCTGTCTTACATTTTTAAGCTGAATCAAATTAATTATGTGTCCGTTGAACTTATTTTGTTAAACTGACTTAAGCATCTTGCATAACTTACAAAAATATACTTAGTTTAATATATTACAAAGACCTAAAAACATACGCTGTCAGGACTGATTGATCATATAATTTTAACTATGCAATAATCCCCACCTATTAATTACAACTACATGTTTGTATGTTCTGGAATGCACTGGAATAGAGTGACCAGAAGTCATGTTTTTTTCCCCCCAGATATGTCCTCTTTTTGGGACAAAGTTTTATTATTCATGATGCGATTAATATAATTCTACAAAAGATCAAGGTCTTCATGCCTAATGTTGAATTGTCTTGCACATATCCATCACTTGTAATTATTTTAATCTTACACTAAGAAGCTTTTCAACATGTGCAAATTGTGTCTGTTTAGGAAAAAGTAACTTTTCTCTCATGAGAAAGACTAAGATTTGTTTAACCTTTTTCTTTGTTTTTTTTAACCAGCTATGTTGTACACAATAAATTTATTTTTTTTCATCATTTTTATTTATTTCAAATTGTATTTTTTCAATGTTACTTTTTTATTCATAAATTTTTTGTTTTGTTATAAGCATTTGCTTACTGATGGTAGTAGGTACAATGGTTACTTTAAGAAAAGGTCATTTTAATATTTTTACATCCCTGCTGAAAAAAACATGAATTGGGTAAGCTAAATTGTCCATAGTGTATGTGTGTGAATGAGAATGTATGGATGTGTTTCCCAGAGATGGGTTGTGGCTGAAAGGGCATCCGCTGCGTAAAACAAATGCTGGATAAGTTGGTGGTTCATTCCGCTGTGGCGACCCCGGATTAATAAAGGGACTAAGCCGAAAAGAAAATGAATGAATGAATGAATGAATATATATATATATATATATATATATATATATATATATATATATATAACGGCGCAGTGGGGAGCGATGTTGCCTCACATCAAAAAGGTCGCTGGTTCGAGCCTCAGCCGGGTCAGTTGCCGTTTCTGTGTGGAGTTTGCATGTTCTCCCCGTGTTGGCGTGGGTTTCCTTCAGGTGCTCTGGATTTCCCCCACAAGTCCAAAGACATGCAGTACAGGTGAATTGGTTAAGCTTTATTGTCTGTAGTGTATGAGTGGTTCATGAAGTTGCTGTTGCTGTTTCTGTGTGGAGTTTGCATGTTCTCCTCACTGTTCTCTTTCCTCCACAAGTCCAAAGGCATGCGGTGCAGGTGAATGGAGTAGGCTAAATTGTCTGTAGTGTATGTGCGTGTCTACTCAATTAATGAGTAGTTTAATAAATAATATAAACATTTTTGTTAACTTTTAGCTGCAATTTTACCCATTCTAGCAACAACGGTTTCGCGCCCGTCTCGCCGTCATGACGTCAGCACTCACTGACGCGCTTATCCAGCGTCGAGTCTTCAGAGCTGAGGTGAGTCGTTCACGCTTTTTCTCGTGTTTACACAACAATAAAACACACTTTACAGTTTATTAAAGCGACAATCTGCGACTAGTTTCTGCATTGAGTTCACCTCTATCTGTGTGTCTGCTGACCAAAACAATACAGCAGGCGGAGAGGAGCTCTGAGAGGAACATATGAGGGAATTTATGTCTCGTTATTTAACGTTTGAAGTAACATCGCGAAGTGTCCTCCAAACATTGTTTAAAATGTTAATTCTTAATGAATGTTTAATGAGTGTTTATAGTCTGAGGTCATCAATATTATCACAGCTGCTGAAATATTTGCCTTTAGCAATATTTATAGCCGACCTTTTAATTCATTTATTAGTCAGATTTATAGCTCACTCGAGTAATCACCCATTTTATTATCTTCAAGCTACGACTATCATAATGATTTATTTAATTTGCAAGTGTAAATTAAGCACATCTGTTTATTTTTTTTAAGCTCTGCTGCAATTAATGAAGCTCCACCTGCTTTGAAGCTGTAAATACTGGATTATTCCCATCAGACCATCAGGAAGAAGTGAAATCTGCAGACACAGAGTGTATTGAAGGACAGTGAGAAGATGAGTGATCCAGAACCCTGCAGGATTAAACAGGAAGAGACTGAAGAACTAATAGGTTTGTGTTTATTCATTACTCTTCAATAATGAGACTGAACAACAGTATTTTTAATCAGTTCAAGTCCCGGCTGTTAGAGTTCAAGTCCCGGCTGTTAGGGTTCTTACTAGGGCTGTGCAATATGGACAAAATAATCATATTGCGATTTTTGGAATGAAGATTTTGATTTTAATTGTGATTTTGACAGCTGGTTTTGCTTTTTTAAACGCGCTACATACACACACTCTACATGTATTCAGTGCACAAGAAACACATGACAAAACATTTCACAATAAAATAACATAGTATTAAGTTTAATAAATAAAACTGTAGTAAAATTGTCTTTAAAACAGACCACATAAAATAAATGAAGATGAAGTAACCTCAATTCCAGTCAGAACAATAAATAAAAACTAACGTAAATCAAAACCACCTATTCGCTTCTCCCGCTCAACTTCGTCGTGCACGGAGTGAGTTCTGATTGGTTAACATCTTTCTCCCGCTCAGCTTAGCTGTAATTGCCCAGTGTGCTGCGTCAGCTGTGATTGGTTAACATATTACAATCGTGCGCACAAGAACGTGAACAAAAATCTAAATAAATTAATAGATAAAATTGCAGCCTTTGCGATTTAGAAATTGCATGTGCTTAAATTGCGATTTTATTTATTTATTTTTTTTCTTTTAATTTTTTTTTTTGCGATTGCGATTAATTGCACAGCTCTAGTTCTTATGGTCAAGAAAAACCTGGAAAACTCATAAAGTTTTGACATGGCGTTTTACAGGCCTGGAAAAGTTTTGAAAAAACTAAAAAAAACAACTAAGTTTTAATAATGTCTTGGAAATTAGTTTAAGAAATGTCTGTATACTTAAATATTGGTTAGTTGTCTTTGCTTCTTTTCTGTTTATGGTCAAACCATTTACACTAGCGTTTCACCCAGCGTTTCAGAACATATCTCCGTCCACACTACTCCACCAAAAGCATATATCACGTGACCATGCGCACACTCTGGGCATGCGCGTTCAAGTATAAACAGGAAGCATGTGTCTCGCTTGCCGTTCTAAATGGGGCTTACGCTGCTTGAAACGCGAGCGATTAGCGAGTGCTGGAACAGTAGCTTGCCTCTTGCGAATATATGCAGCTGTTGTAGTAAAAGGCAGAGTTTAACTGCACAATGGCGCCTAAAACGGACAATAGTGCAAACAACGCTCCCATATCTGTGTCCATGTTGTTTAAGGTGAAGTCTGATCTGTGACGTTATAGTCATGTCACAGCCACGCCTCCGTTTTCAGACGTCTCCATTTCCCCCATCCGCAACTGAGACGGAGCAGCAGCGTTTTAGAATGAAAACAGCCTCTCCAGCGTTTCCAAAACGCTCTGTTTTCGGGGCTCGAAAACTCCGGCGTAGTGTGGACGGATGGCGTAACCGTAGCAAAACTTATGTGTTTTAAATAGGGCTGTCTAAAAATTAATTGTGATTAATCACATCCAAAATAAAAGTTTAACATAATATTTGTGTGTGTACTTTGTATATTTTATTATGAATATATAAATACACACATGCATATACTTGATAAAATGTTGGTTTATATTTAGACATATAAAAAATATATGTGTATGATACAAATTTTACATTTGATGTAACTTTTTTGATGTAACTTTTTTTATATATAGTTTTGACTTCTATGAATGTGTTTATCACATATACATAATAAATATATATAACACACACACACATATTATGTCAAAACAAACTTTTATTTTGGATGTGATTAATCACGATTAATCACGATTAATTTTTGGACAGCCCTAAACGAAAACGCATTAGTGTAAATGGGGCCTAAGTCATTATACTGAAATATACTAAGTAATTTTCATGCCATTCATGCAAGTATTGAATGTGTGTGTCCGTGGGTGGTAATATGGGCTGGTGTGGCTACAGTGCCAGGGCTGAATTTTTGTCCCAGTCCGCCCCTGCTCTCGCTGCCGAAAGGATAAATTACCAGACTTTGAATGATGTGTGTGAAACCACAAAGCAGGGGTTGATTTTTCCTGTATTATAATAGATGCAACATCTTTATTTGCACACCTGCTCCTTAACATATTTAACAGCTCGCACATATATGTGTTTAGATGGAATGCAAGTGAAATGCTCACACAGTTGAGCCTTGCTAGATTGCCGTCTGCTTTTAATAAACCGTTAAAAACCAGCCTTCTAAAATGAACTTATCTAATTAATTTCTAGATGTGATCGTGAAGGAGGAGCGTGAAGAACTGAGTGAAGACGAGGAGAAGCATCATGTCAAGAGTAAAGATAAAACTGAGTTCATCTGCAGTGGTTTCATCTGCACTCAGTGTGGAAAGAGTTTCAAGCACACATACACACTCAAGATTCACATGAGGATCCACACTGGAGAGAAACCGTACCAGTGTTCACACTGCGAGAAGAGATTCAGCTATTCAGGACAACTGAAAACACACGAGAGGACTCACACTGGGGACAGACCGTATCACTGCACTGCGTGTGGGAAGAGTTTCACAGATTCATCTTCCCTACAAAAACACCGAAAAAACCATCACGGTAAGTAGATCATCTAAAGTTCCAGCCCTTTCAGGTTGTGTTGCTTAGGGTGATTGTGGAGTTGATCAAATATACATGATTATAAAATATGTAAGTCTGATGTGTTTACATGTTGTGCTTTGTCATTGGAGTGTCGTTTCCACTAAGCAATTTAGTTCAGTTCCTTCCAGTTCGGTAGCTGGCAGCTAGCTCTTTGCAACTCTCACATGGTCGTCCACTGAAGCTAAGCAGGGCTGTTCCCGGTCAGTATCTGAATGGGAGACCACATGGGAAAGCTATGTTGTTGTCGGAAGTGGTGTTAGTGAGGCCAGCAGGGGGCGTCAACCTGCAGTCTGTGTTGGCCCTAATGCCCCAGTATAGTGAAGGGGACTCTATACTACTCATGCCTCATTTACACTAGTGCGTTTTAGTTTTAAAACGGCGTTTTAGCATGAAAACAATCCGCGTCCACACTAGCGTTTCACCCAGCGTTTCTGAACATATCTCCGTCCACACTACTCCACCAAAAACGTATATCACGTGACCATTTGCGCACTCTGGGCATGCATGTTCAAGTATAAACAGGAAGCATGTGTCTCGCTCGGCGTTCCAAATAGGGCTTCTGCCGCTTGAAACCTGAGCGATTAGCGAGTGCTGGAACAGTAGCTTGCCTCTTGTGAATATATGCACCTGTTGTAGTAAAAAAGGCAGAGTTTAACTGCACAATGGCGCCTAAAACAGACAATAGTGCAAACAACGCTCCCATTTCGTTTACAGTGAAGGCTGGTCTGCAGTGTTCCGGTGGTGTTATAGTCATGTGATAGGGGCTTGACGAATAAGGGAAGGATACGCAATGACCCAAAAGCCCCAATCGAGTAGCGAGTCTCAGCAGCCACGCCTTCGTTTTCAGACGTCTCCGTTTCCCCCATCCACACTGAGACGGAGCAGCAGCGTTTTAGAATGAACACGGCCTATCCAGCGGTTCCAAAACGCTCCGTTTTCGGGGCTCGAAAACTCCGGCGTAGTGTAGACGGATGGTGTAACCGTAGCAAAACTTATGCGACTTAAAACGAAAACGCATTAGTGTAAACGGGGCCTTAGTGAACATGAGTTTCAGCCAGCCAAAGAGGCAAGTGGGAGTGGCTGTCTAACCAGGTTGTTGGATGTTAATGTAAAGCCCTGTATGTATATAAATATATATGTTTATTTATTCATTTATTTTTCAGATCTAATTGTGAAGGAGGGGGATACAGAAGAACTGAGCAAAGCCAAGAAGGTCCATCTTAGCATCGAAACAAAGGAGAAGAAACATTCATGCTCTGTTTGTGGAAAGAGTTACGCAAATAAACAAAGTTTAAAGCTACATGAGAGAACTCACACCGGAGAGAAACCGTACACTTGTGCTCAATGTGGGAAGAGTTTTGGACAATTATCGAATCTTAATCAACACATGAAGATCCACACCGGAGAGAGACCACACAAATGTGATCAATGCGGCAAAACTTTTTTGAGGGCTTCAAAGCTGAAGCTCCATCTTGGAGTTCACACAAAGGAGAAGCCTCAATCGTGCTCTGAGAGTTTTACAGATCAACATCATGTAAAAGCACATCAGCAGATCCACACTGGTGTGAGAGATTTTGTGTGCGAGTGCGAGAAGACTTTTATTACAGCTGCAGATTTGAAACGACACCAGAGGATCCACGTTACAGAGAAACTGTACAAGTGTTCACACTGCGACAAGAGATTCAATTATCCAGGACATCTGAAAGTACACGAGCGGATTCACACTGGAGAGAAACCGTACACGTGCGATCAGTGTGGGAATAGTTTCAGTCAATCATCACACCTTAATCAACACATGCTGATCCACACTGGAGAGAAACCGCACCAATGTGAGCAATGCGGCAAAACGTTTTTGAGGCCTTCAGAGCTGAGGAGCCATCTTAGGTTTCATACAAAGGAGAGGCCTTATTCGTGCTCGGATTGTGGGAAGAGTTTTTCACATCAGTCACATTTAAGAGCACATCAGAAGATCCACATTGGACTGAGAGAGTATGTGTGCTTTGCATGCAAGAAGACTTTTATTAGAGCTGGAGACTTAAAAAGACACCATGTGATTCACTCTGGAGTGAAACCATACAAGTGTTTACACTGCAACAAGGGCTTTGGTCGTTCAGAATACCTGAAAGCCCATGAGAGGACTCACACCGGAGGGAAACCGAACACATGTACTTAGTGTGGGAAGAGTTTCATAGAATTATCAGACCTTTTTAATCACATATTTACACAAGTCCTAAGAGGCCATGCATTAAAATATTTTTTCTCTCTTATGTCGTGATCATGACATAATTTTCTCATGATCTCGACATAACAAAAAGCTCTGCTTATTCTCAAACTAAACTGCACATCTCTTTCCATTTCTCTGGTCAGCCGCAAACCATTTAAACGGCACCTTTCTAGCATCATTCTATAACCGTGCAGACGTCCCGGTCCTTCAAGCTGACTGGCAATGAAACTGACGATACTCTCAGGGTCGCTTTATCTTCCACGATAATCTGGAGAGCTGAAAGCCTCCTTCTCGAGTGTCGGACACTGATATAGAAATTTTCAATCACTGAAACTCATAGAACTATTTCAGTTTGACTCAGTCCCTGGTCAAAATAAAAGCCAATGCGTTTGCTTACGTAAGTCAGAATAAGCAGAACTTTTTGTTATGTCGAGATCACGAGAAAACGACTTATGTCGAGATCACGACATAACAAGAGAGAAAACATCTTTTAATGCATGGCCTCTTAGGACTTCCATACATATTGAAAGAAACCACAATGAAAGAAACCACCCAATGTGACCAATCCGGCAATTTCTTTTCGAGTCTTTCAGATTTGAAGATCCAACACAAGTCGGATGTCCAACTTCTAGCAGCGTCCTAGACGTTATTTCCAACTAGGAAGTTGGAAAACTCTCAGTTTGAGTAGTTTGAAACGCCACATATCAACTGCTCACGTCAGTTGCGGAGGGGAGGTTTCTGTGAATAACGAGACTTACAGAAACTTCTTTGAGCAACACTGTGCAATCGTTATTCCACCTTGTTTACTTCATCTATACACATCTGATGCATGAACATGTTAGGCCCAAACCCAATTCTACCGCTTAACATTACCCCTTACCCCTATCCCTCGTTTTACAGGTTCTCCTGAAGGGGTTGGGGTGTCTCAATTATCTTTATCTTGAAGGCGTAGGGCAGGGGTCTCCTAATTCGGTCCTGGAGGGCCTGTGTTCTGCAAAGTTTGGCTCCAACTTCCTTCAACACACGTGCCTGAAAGTTTCTAGTATACTGAGAAAAGAGCTTGATTAGCTGGTTCAAGTGTATCCAATTGAGAGTGGAACTAAAATTTGCTGGACACTGGCCCTCCAGGACGGAAGTTGGACACCCCTGGCTTAGGGCTAATGGCCCGTTTTTCACTGAGTGGTACGGTAGGGTACAGTTCGTTTTTTTACCCCCTTCCCATTGGGGCTTGATAGAGTGTGAGAGGGGTAGCGTTTTAAAATTACATGTTACCTCTGTTAGAGAGTAATTCCCTCATTTCGGGTACATAATAGTCCAAAAGGTGTGGCTAATAGTTAAACATGGCAGTTTGTTCATGTTTGCTGAGAGAATCATTTGCTCCTTTGTATTTCCGGCTTCTCCTTTGTTTTGCACGCCTCAGTCCTGCGTTTGTCAGTTTCTGAAAGGATCGGGTTTCAAAAGCACATCAATAATCAAGTGCACGTTATTATCATCAGCTTAAGAAGTTTGTTATTTCAAACATTCACTGAGATAGAAATTGTCAATCACTGAAAGGCATAGAACTATCTCAGCTTGACTCAGTCCCTGGTCAAAATAAAAGCGAATGTGTTCGTCCATGATGTTTCGTAGGCGTTTGCTTGTGGACGTCAGAATAAGCAGAACTTTTTGTTATGTCGAGATCACGAGAAAACGAGTTGTTATGTCGAGATCACGAGATAATTAAGTCGTGATCACGACATAACAAGAGAGAAAACATATTTTAATGCATGGCCTCTTAGGACTTCCGTACATATTGAAAGAAACCACAATGAAAGAAACCACCCAATGTGACCAATCCGGCAATTTCTTTTCGAGTCTTTCAGATTTGAAGATCCAACACAAGTCGGATGTCCAACTTTCTAGCAGCGTCCTAGACGTTATTTCCAACTAGGAAGTTGGAAAACTCTCAGTTTGAGTAGTCAGAAACGCCACATATCAACTGCTCACGTCAGGTGCGGAGGGGAGGTTTCTGTGAATAACGAGACTTACAGAAACTCCTTTGAGCAACACTGTACAATCGTTATTCCACCTTGTTTACTTCATCTATACAAATCATGGCCTGATGCATGAACATGTTAGGCCCAAACCCAATTCTACCGCTTAACCCTACCCCTTACCCCTCATTTTAAACGTTCACCTGAAGGGGTCTCCAAATTTGGTCCTTGAGGGCCGGTGTCCTGCATAGTTTGGCTCCAACTTCCTTCAACACACCTGCCTGAAAGTTTCTAGTATACCCAAGAAAAGAGCTTGATTAGCTGGTTCAAGTGTATCCAATTGAGATTGGAGCTAAAATTTGCAGGACACTTGTCCTCCAGGACCGAGTTTGGACACCCCTGGCTTAGGACTAATGACCCGTTTCCACTGAGTGGTTCGGTTTGGTATGCTTTTATGGCCTTTCCACTGTCAAAAGGCGTACCGAACCATATCGTACCACTTTTTAGTCACCCTTTGCAAAGGGTACCAAGGGGACGAAAAGGTGTAGCTAGACACACAGCTGATCGCTATTGGTTTACAGAGATATGTCATTCGCTCGCGCAACAAGACAAAGGAACCGCCATGTTGTTTTTTTTTGTTTTTTTTTAAAGATTTATTTATTGGATTTTTGTGACAGTTAACAAACAAAAGTAACAAAAAAGAAGAAAATAACAGTACAAATAGAAAAAAAAGTATACAACAGTAAAAACTTGATCAAAAGAATAAAGATCAACCACACTATAACTCTCATATTATGAAACACACAGTATAGGATGTGCATAAGCAATAGATTATGTTCATTTAAATTTTCAAATTAAGCATATAAACAGGTCAGTACCAAAAGTTGAGGTTGACAGCATGGTGTATCAGTAAAAAGCAATGATGATAAAAGAGATAAAAGAACAAAAATAAAAGAAAGAGAAAAGGGAAGATATATTAAACTAAATAAGCTGGGGGGTGGCACGTTCTTCAACCTTGTATGTTAGTGCTATATTAGCACTAATACTCATCTGGAAGGTACAGATCAAAATATTGGTGCAAGATTGGCAACTATTCATTCCCCAGTAACTGCCTGAAGTCTCAATGATTTGACATGCTCCAAAAATGGCAACCAAATGTCAGAAAATTCTGAACCTCCAAGACTATATTAAATTTTTTCTAATTTAACAAAAAATAAGGCATCTTTAATCCACTGAGTATGGGATGGGGGTTGAGGAGTCTTCCACTGCAACAAAATACACCGCCTAGCTAATAATGAAAGAAAAGCTATTAGTTCTGAAAAATAAAATGGTAACTGGTTGAACTCTAAACAGGCCAATTAATGGAGAAGGATCAATTTTAATAGATGTGATTGCTGAAAATAAATCAAAAACAGACTCCCAAAAACGAAACAAGGAACCGCCATGTTTAAATACACTGCCGAGAGACAATACATCGAAATAATATAAACATAGTAACGAGCCATGGTCGACCCGAGCTCAAACAAACCTCATCGTCGTCTTGATGAACCGCCACAAAGCCAAGAAGAAGAGTAGATTCTCCACTGTGCCCCGTAGTTTTTTTATGAGCCCGTCTAAAGCGCGAGCGGTTTCGCTTTGTCGCTTGCGTGCGCGTCAAATTTTTAAAATAACATACTTCTTGAGCTGATGATAATAGCGTGCGCTTGATTATTGACGTGTTTTTTAAACCCGATCCTTTCAGAAACTAACAAACGCAGGACTGACGCCTGCAGAAACAAAGAAGAAGCTGGAAAAAACAAAGGAGCAAATTATTCTCTCAGCAAACGTGAACAGACTGCCATGTTTAACTATTAGCATCACCTTTTGGACTATTATGAACTCGGAATGACGGAGTTACTCTCTAACAGAGGCTACATTTTAAAGTCCTTCCCCTTCACACTCTTTTAAGGCCCAATGGGAAGGGGGTAAAAAAGGGGTAAGATATTTAATCGGTATTGGGCCTTGGTATCCCTCGCCATTGCAGTCTATACATAATACAGTGCGCCAGGGGTTTGTAACCGTATTTGTAGCACAGACTGGTGTTTATATTGATAATGTTGTTCCAGACTGGCGAGTTTGTTGGTTGGTAGGTGTCCTCAAGTATGTATGTGAAATTACACCTACATCGTAAATGCATACAACAACAAACTAAAACAATTAATACACAGTGTGTTTTGCGTGTGTGTGTTACGAAGGGCAGATCTATCGATCCTCTAAATCATGATCAGCAATGCAACGATTGGCTGACGGCTCAGCAGTGTAATGACATAATCTGATTAATATTCAAAATTACATCAAAGCCATAGTGAGTGGATTGTTAAATACGATACGCAATGACCGTCCACCTTTGCTGCAGGCTTTACGCTTTCATGTGTTATGTGTTATTATTAGGATTTTCTTTAGGATACTATTTAAGTCTCTGTGGCATAAGGCATAACTGGCTGTTTAAATTCATTTAGCATCAGTAAAGCATTTTAATATTGGTAAAGGTGTCTGCAACTTGTGAAGCATCAAATCATCAGCATATTAGCTGTCAAAACAGGTACATAACTCTAATAAATTATTGAATATTGTCTATTATCATACAGAAATTGCACTCAAGTCGAGTCAGTATCTTTTAAAAGCACTATCCATGTTATTTCATGCAAGAAACATGCTAACAACATGCTAATTCATGCTAGTAACATGCTAATTAATGTTGTAATCATGCTAATTAGATGCTAATTCATGCTAGAAACATGCTAACGTGTTTTATGTTGATTTGATCTGACTGTGTTCATTTACTCTGAATTTTTGTTGATTTGATCAGATTTTTTGTTGATTTGAACTGATTTTTATGTTGATTTGATCAGATTTTGTTGATTTGATCTGATTTTATGTTGGTGTCATCTGATTTTATGTTGATTTAATCTGATTTTGTTGATTTGATCAGATTTTATGTTGATTTAATCTGATTTTGTTGATTTGATCAGATTTTA
>CAIGQQ010008927.1:2194-18220 GCA_903798035.1 Danio albolineatus
TATCTATCTATCTATCTATCTATCTATCTATCTATCTATCTATCTATAAGTCTAATATCATATCAGTATAGTGTGATCTGACTGTATAAATGTATCAAAAACATTTGTGAAATCCACAAACCACAATAGAAAAGACATGATGGACAAACTGCAACTGTGCTGTTTTGTCATCCATCCCCCATTCAGACCAATTCTTTCATCCCCCAGCAGACACCTTGATGTCAAACGATATAAATAAAAAAACATGACAAATGTGTCATGTGTGATTTGATTTCAAAACCTTGAGGTCTGTTGACATCCATACATTAATGTCAGCTTGACGACCAGAAGACAGACAGAAAAAAGTATTGTAATATAAGAAAGATTTATTTATCTGAAATCAATTCCAAAATTACAACTTTTTGCATCTCTACAATAGCTACCTTGATGTCAAAACAACATCAAACTGACATCTAACATTAATGTAAAGGGACTGTCCTGTAATCAATTATTGACATGGTTTTTGACACTAATGCTAGATTTTTGATGCCAATGTTGAAGTGCCATTTTGACATCAAGGTAGTAATTGATATCAAATCTTCTCACATTTTTTGACATACTTTTTGATGACATCATGATATCATTTGCATGTCCCTGCAATTTTTCTTAATTTTATTATCATAGCTGAAGTGTTTAGGCTTCAGCAAGATGCAAGGAAAAATGTAAAACTCATAGGTAGGGGGATATCTGCATGCTTTATTACAAGTACCAAAGTGACACTGTTTGTCAAAGACATTTAATAATTTTAAATTTTATGTATTATTATTATTATTATCATTATTATTATTATTATTATTATTATAAGCTTTAGAGTCATCATCACCAATTTAAACTCAAGTGATTAAGATGCATTTTATTCTTGGTGAGCTACTCTGATTCAGACTTTAGGAGAGCTTCAAATAACACCTGAAGTTCTAAATCAGCACGCTTGAAAATCCATGTCAAAGACCCTCCACCCTTAGGTTAGCAGAGTTATTATGATGAATACAGGATTGTAAAATAGGGATTGTAGAAGCCACATCACTCACCAGTGCCAGTGTGCACTGTATTAAAGTATTTAGCCAAAAAATGCTGAGTTGTGGTGTTATCGGCCCTCTCGGTTCACCTCCTCACTCCTGTCTCAGCGTTTTGCTTCATTTCTGAATTTATGGAGGTCAAAAGAAAGTGTGTGCTGTGCTGCGTCTGGGTTTAAGTTGAAGTGTTCATTTGCACGACATTGCGTCTCCCAGTAATGATGGTTTCCTCTCATAATGTTAAATTCATGTGATGTAACGTGCTGCTTTTTGAATAATCCCCAACATTCTCTGTCTGAGCATCTGTCAGCCGGCAGGGGCTTAAGGTTTCCTCTATTTGAACTCGTTTCTGTGTTAAGGGGGATTTGGCTGATACAGAAATAACCTTGATATTTATTTGAACCGCTTGTGTGCAAATATGTCAATGTTTGTGTATATACAGTTGAAAGCAAAATGATTAGCCCTCTTGTGAAATTGTTGTTTTTTTGTACTGTTAGAAGGGTGACATGGTGGCTCAGTGGTTAGCACTGTCACATCACAGCAAGAAGGTTGCTGGTTTGAGTCCTGGCTAGGTATGGGCCGGTTTAAGATTCTGATGGTATGATAACCTTGGATAAAAACAGGGCCGCTGCTGGCCAAAAGGGTGCCCTATGCGAAATTTTACTGTGGTGCCCCCACAGAAGAACAAAACCACACAAACATATGTACTTAAGCATATATATATATACACATATATATATATATATATATATATATATATATATATATATATATATATGTGTGTGTGTGTGTGTGTGTGTGTGTGTGTGTGTGTGTGCGTGTGTGTGTGTGTGTGTGTGTGTGTGTGCATGACACACCATTAAAACAATGAGCTAGTCAAGCCCTACGCAGCCTGCGTACTCTGCGTATAGGGAGCAGCGGTACTGGATAAAAATACCACGGTTTGACGGTATTGTGTTTACTTTCAATTCATCTTTATTTGTATATCGCTTTTACAATGTAGATTGTGTCAAAGCAGCTTCACATGCATTATAAAAAATGTAAACAGTGTCAGTCCAGTTTTCAGTGTTGAAGATCAGTTTAGTTCAGTTCAGTGTGGTTAAATATTCACTGCTGAGAGTCCAAACACTAATGATTAATCCATCGATGTGCAGCTCTACAAGTCCCGAACCATGCAAGCCAGAGGCGACAGCGGCGAGGAAAAAACTTCACTAATTGGCGAAAGTGAAGAATTAAAAAAAACCTTGAGAGAATCTAGGCTCAGTTGGGCACGACCATTTCTCCTATGGCCAGACGTCTTGTGCAGATGCTGGACGTCCATCGCGGAGAAACCGCAGGTGGGGTCACCGGCTGGTGAACAGGCTGGCCCTTCAGGAACAATGCGAGGACTCGTCTGTCACTGAGGTCTTACAGGGATCGGTCTCATGCTCTCCACTCCTCCATAACCACCACAGCAGTTGCTCAGGATACGGCCTGGTCCAGGATTATGGAAACCTCGGGAATAATAAAAAATAGACTAACATAAGCGCAGATGCCATTCAAATTATAATGTCTTTTGGGAAGTGTTCCCGGCTCCGGTTGCCCTAAATAATGCAGAATAACAAACCTTTAGAGGATTTGGATTCCAAAGCATTTGTGTTTTATGTGTATAATGCTAATGCAAAGAGATGTGTCTTTAATCTAGTTTTAAACTGACAGAGTGTGTCTGCTTCCCGCACTGTGCTGGGAAGGCTGTTCCAGAGTTTAGGTGCCAGATGTGAGAAAGATTTACCGCCTAAAGTTGATTTTGATACTCTGGCAATCAATTGTCCAGAATTAATTACCTTAAAATATATTCTTTTTAAATGTCTGGCTAAAAAACTAAAACTTTTTACCCTTTGAACAAAATATATTTTATTTTGAGAAGCATTTCAAATATTTTGGGGCAGTAGACATGTCAGGCTAAATAATTCAATTGAATCATTGACATCTGCTGCCTTCATTAGTTTCAAAAACATAGATTTATTTACAATTTACAACAGCATCTTTGGAGATCTTTTCTGGTGAAGACACTGTTGTCCTGAAAAACTACAAAAAAAGTAAATAAAAAATCTTACACATACTGTCGGAACCGTATAACAGAAAATTTGTCGGTTTTAAAACCTTGACTTTTTCAAATCGCGGTATACCTTGAAATCGGTTATTGTCCCATGCTTAGTCCTGGCTGGGTCAGTTGGCATTTCTGTGTGGAGTTTGCATGTTCAATGGGGGTTTCCTCTGGGTGCTCTGGTTTCCCCCACAGTCCAAAGACATGTGATTACTTTGTCTTTGTTACGATGACAGTACATAATATTTTACCAGTTATTTTTGCCAGATATTAGTATTCAGTGCAATTTTGTACAGAACTGTGTGTAGGTATCTTGTTTCCACAGTCATATAGGGGTGATATAAAGACAATAAGTCTTTTTTTTTATTTCCTGACATTAAATAGCATCTAAATCCCTCCATTTTTAAGGCTGACCGCAACTTGACGTAGGAGTGCGGTTTCCCTGTCAACTTAGTTGATTGACAGCTTCGTATTAACATGTCTCCGTAGTAACGCGTATAATCATATCAACAAGACAGGACATGCGCAACCGGGAATAAAAGGTCTGTTCAGTTCGCTCAGTTAAATGTGATCGAGAGTGAGTTTCACAAGTTTAACACGTGTTTAAAACAGTGCATGTTTATAATGAATTAAAGCAATTTACTTCAGCTTTACTTCATCAACACAGCCGAGTGTCAGGACAATTATAAAAGAAGACGCTTCAATCCTGGTCTGTGGACGTTAAATCAGGTTTATTTAGTACATAAACAAAACTCATGGCCATACAGCAGTGGATATTAACGTGTATTCTGTCACATTTGCCGTGCAAAAACAGTACAAAGTTAAACGCTCACGCGCTGTCTGTTTGAGTGTATCTGTGTGTGTGCGTGAACTTTGTAATGACATTGTGTGTGACTCATCATTGCACGTCCACAACAAACACATCAAATAATCATTGGTAAAGTACTTACTGTAGTATTTCTCACAAAAGTTAAATGAGATCTGCTTCCTTCATGTCTGTCTGTAATCTGAGGCAGCCAAGGATGGAGATTGAAGCACACTGACAGGCACGTGGGAACGGTGGGCAGGGAGGACCAGCATTAAAGACACAGTCCACAAAAACCGCTAAAAGATGCTAAGAGCTAAAAAGATAAAGTTCTGAAAGGTATAATAAATAATGTGATGGGTGTTTTGAGCTGAAAATTTACAGACACATTCTGGAGACACAAAAGATTTATTAAATCTGAAAAAAAAAATGGGTAAACTAGGTGCCCTTTAAAGGCTTAACTAGGTTAATTAGGCAAGACGTTGAACAACAGTGATTTAATCATAATTTTTAAAACTGCTTCCAGCTAAATAAAATATGTAAGAATTAGAAAATAAAGAAAATAGATGCCTTACTCTTGCCTTCAACTGTATATCTGATATATGTATATATGATTCTCAAAATAGTTTTGTAATGCTGAAGAATATTATTTATATTCATGTTGCTATGGAAGGAAAAAAGTCTTCCTGTAGATCACTCACTTTGAACTTACAGTAAACTTTAATCCCTTCTAGAAGCAAAACAGACTGTAAGGGCCCAGCAGCAGTTGTGCTTAATCTACTTGCCGTTTCTACCGCAGCCCGTTCAGTAATCCACTGACACTTCAAAAACTGTCTAACAGTCATGATGAGGGAATCTCCTTGTGGTTTTCCAGACCTATGATAATCACAATGTTCTAGCTAATCAGAATATGCTGTTAGTTTCCCTGCCATTTTTTTTTTTTACAAGTACAATGTCCTTTGTTTCTTTGTGCTTATTAGAAGGCCCACACGGAATCTGTACACGCAGAATTCCGCAAATTTTTGATCCATCATTGATTGTTTATTTACTGCTGTAAATGTGTGTAAACTTATATTTATTCAGTTTTCAAATTAATTTCCGTAATGTTAATAACTAATATGAAAATATGTATATGATTTATTTACAATACAGTTTGTAAAGCAATATTTTCTGTCTTTTAGTAGATACTGTATTTAATATGAGAGACTTGCTTTGTTTACCAAATAAAGTGGATCTAATTGGATTTGCATTGTAAACATTAAGTAAAAGTTAAAAAGGGATTACTGTTTATTTCATATAATAAGGTTGTAGTTATGATACTGCCAAAGTGAATCCGCATAAGTCCGCTGATTTTTAACAAAATACTCAGCAGAAATAGAAAAAAATGTCTGCAGATTCCGTCTGGCCCTACTTATTAGTTACTTAAAAAGACAACTGAAGGTCATAATTTTTAGATGAGCTGTGAGCTGAGAAACAATATTATTCTAGGGCCACATTCTCGGGATAGTAATGCCACCTGGTCTTGTCACAGCATATGTTGCTTGTTGTCAGCAAGATCTTTCTATGGGACTCTGAGGCACTTACCACATGAACATGGGTTTTTCAAAACCTCAGTGTTTACTGGTTTTGATGTTTGTTCTTACGAATTATCAAGTGGCTGAAACTCAAACTTTCTGAAAACCACAGCTAGGGTGTGACCATTTTTATTTTTTATTTTTTTTGTCCCATGATGTCAGAGTGCGCAATGTTTTCTCCTTTCTTATTGGCCAACATGGTTTTATTCTGCTGCTTTTTCGAGAGGGGTCTGGATGCAGACTCGGTGGAGTTGCAATCTGAGCTGTATGCAATACTTTTTAATGCCCACACCTAACCCCACCCCTGACGCTACCTCTCACAGTGACACCTCTAGCTCCATTGAGTGCATTGTGTCTGACATCTCATGAGATATGCAGTCTCAGCTTGCAAATCCACTCTATTGGCTTTTTCACTGCCTGTTGATTGTGCATGCCCTTGACATTGCATCACATTGCACTTTTGTATTTTCATGTGAAAGCATGTTATATATAATTGAGAATGAGTGTGTATGTTATATCCATACACATTTATACACACACATACACTACGAACAATCTAGCCTACCCAATTCACCTATACAACATTTCATTAGACATGTGGGGGAAACCGGAGCACCAAGAGGAAACCCACGCGACCAAGCAAACTCCACACAGACCGTGGCCCCCCTAATATCTTTATATATTAGTCAGGTTTGATGGGTGCCAAGCGTGAAGGGTCCTTTTCAAATCAATCCATTGATTTTCGATGATGTTCAAGTCTGGAAACTGGGACGGCCATTCTAGAACTTTGTATCATGTCTGAGCATGAAGTACTTGGTAGATCTGGAACTGTGCTTTGGGTCATTGTCCTGCTGAAACATCCAAACCTGCTGTAAGTTCAGTCTCTTGACTGATTATTGAACATTGTTCTTTAGAATCTGTTCATATTAGGTGGAATCCATGTGACCTTTAACAAGGTTACCAGTAGCTGTGCTTGCCACACGTCCACACACATGATGGACCCTCCACCATATTTTATAGTAGGGAGCAGGAGGTTCTCCTGAAATACTGTGTTCTTTTTCTGCCATGGCATCTGTCCACAGTATATTTTTCCAAAATGATCCAGGCTTGTCCAGATGAGCCTTTATGTACCTCAAAGGACTCTTCTTGTTGGCAAAATGCAGAAAAGGCTTCTTCTGCAAAACCTTCCATTGAGCTGTTCTTTGTGAAGAGTGCGCTGGATTGTGACACAATGTACAATGACAGTATTAGCAGCAAGATGTTCCTGGAGCTCTTTGGATGTGGTCTGTTGTTTGTCAGTGACCATTCTAACCATTCTTCACCTTTGCCTTTCAGATATTTTTCTTGGTCTAGAAAAAGACATCTTTCCTTCTCAATGTTTCCACTTTCTTACTATATTTCTGACTGAGGAGAGAATTTAAACCTTTGTGATTTGCATCCTCCTTATTCATGTTGCTGAATTATCCTAGTTTTTAGGTCATTAGGAAGTTCTTTTGAGGTTCCCATGTTGCTACTTTCAGGTTAACAATAAGGAGAAGCACAATTAGCAATCAGCTATCTTAAATATCCTTTTCAGGATTGGTTGCACCTGTGTTAGGATTATTGAGGTTCACTCACTACAAGTTTTGAAATCCACAAAAAAGAGAGGGTGCCTAAACTTTTGCATGGCCTATTTTTCAGGTTCAATTTAATTTCACACATCTCAATACTGCTACATTATGTATTTCTGTCTGAAAAAACATGATATTATCTATCTTTCTCTAGAAACCGAATGGCATTTCACTGTGGTCTTCTCTTATAAAGAAAGAGCACATTGTCAGGGTTCTGCCACTCCAGTCTTGTAAATTCTTGTTTTGGTGGCAGAGTTCAGACACTAGCTCTGTCTAGTGCTGTGTGTTGTCATTGTGTCTCTGTATGAGTGCCAATGGTGGGCGCGCTTGGACCGTGTGAGCTTGATACGGGTGCGTGAGGTCTAGACGTGTTCGCGATTGGCACTCATACAGAGACACAATGACAACACACAGGACTAGACAGAGCTAGTGTCTGAACTCTGCCACCAAAACAAGAATTTACAAGACTGACAGCGTCAAAGTCTAGTTGGTTTCAGTTTCGGTTGGCTCTGAGATGAAACATACACGTGTGTGAGCGCATGGTAAGATGTTTTCATTTTATCGTGTGCTTGTGTCTGGCGTTTGTTTTGTTGTCTAAGCACGTGGCCCTGTGTTTACATAGTGGCCATGTGCTTCCGTTGCGTGTTCTAGTCTTTATGTGAGCACATGACTTGTGGTGTTGTCATGTGCTCTCCTGTCTATTGTCTAGCCCCACCCTCCTTGTTAACCCATTATTAGTTTATCATGTTCACCTGTTTGTTAATTATTTCTGCTTTATTTTCTCCTCATGTCTGCTGTCCTGTGCCAGTTCGTCGTCGATGATACCCCCTGTCCTGTCGTGTTCTCCAGTCTTGATTCCTTGCAAACCAGCCCAGTCTAGTTTGTTTGTTGTTTGTGTACTTTTTATTAATGTTTTCCTCCTCTGGGTTGTTTGTTTTGCCTTTTTACTTTAATTTTTATTATAAATAAATTCACATTTTTTTGCAATTGAGTCCTCGTCATTTTCCCCAACCTGAAACCTGACACACATACTTATGCAGCCACAGAGGGGTGTCCAAATATATATATGAAGATGGGAAAAATTACGTTTACATTAACATGCATTACATGTAGACATGGCCTGAGGGGTCTTTCAAACTACAAAAAAAAAAGTTTTTATATATTTATACCCTATTACGACTGCTCTTTAACCCAAAAACTTTGTTGTTGGACTGAAAATCCATATTTGCAAATGCTGAAATCATGTGTGTGCATAGCATGTGTTTAGATATAAGGCCAGAACAAACATTACACAAATTATAACAAGGTGACAGCGCCAAATACTGGCCTGGCATACATAATACATAATTTTTGCTCATTTTCAGCTTTAAAAAACATTTTTGTGAAGACATTTTTCGAAAATGTTCAAGGAAAACACTTGATGTTTTTGGCTACATTGTTGTCATGCAAACGTAGCTCAGTGCATTTCTCAGTACATCCACCAGTTTACTAAAATCAATTGCAAATCATGCACACCAGAAAAAGCTCAATCAGATATCCTGTATTTGTACTGAGCAATGTTCTGACATTTTCATTCACATTTCATAAAAAGCTGATTACATAATTATAATGTGAGCACGTCATGTGCCACTAAGCTCTCTCATCATTCATAACAACAGACACTCAATAATTTACATCCCTCTCAGCTATATGTATGAGATGATCAAAGGTATATCCCCAAGGGAGGGGATCCAAATTAAATGCATTTGTTTTCAGATAAAAAAACAAGAACTTCACATAGTTGCGAATTGGCAAACAACAACTGCAGTACATAAAGGCCAAGGGTGTAGTTTGACGGGTTGGGGATTGAGTGGTCTGTGTCAAGTGTAATCTCAGATGAAGGCTGGGTGAGAGCCAGACATTTCATAGTGGCGCATGGAAAGCAGATCTTGCTCTATGTGTGGAGAGCTGAAATCCTGCCAGCTCCACAGGAATAACCTGTCACCACCCTTGCTCTTCTTCTACTCTGCGCTGTGGTGTAGGTATGCAAAATATAGATATGTGCGTCACTGCAGTTGGTAACAAACATACAGTTAACCCTTTGTGTCTTTATAGACTTTATAGTGTTTTTTATTCATTAATAATGATCTGGGTATTGTTTTTTCAGAGAGATAATGTTATAGTAAAGTGCACGAACACATTCTAATGAAAATATTTCTTTCTTTACACTTTATAAAATCATTCATCCCTACAAGCTAGAACAGTTGAGTACACAAACAAAAACAAAAACATTAGATCAGTGAAAGTTGTGAGGG
Source organism: Danio albolineatus (assembly GCA_903798035.1). NCBI lineage: Eukaryota > Metazoa > Chordata > Actinopteri > Cypriniformes > Danionidae > Danio > Danio albolineatus. The sequence continues at coordinate 11,616 of CAIGQQ010008927.1, forward strand.
AGCCGTAGGTGACGACATGGAAACAGTGTGAATCCAAATGCTGGAGGTTTAATAAACAAGCAGCAAATTACATGCAGGGTCATAGTCAAAAACAGGCAAAGGTCAGTACAAACAATAAGGCAGTCCAAAACCAGCAAACAAAGCAGAGTCCAAAATCCAAAGTAGCAGTGGTCAAAAGGCAGGCAAAGATCATAACAACAAGGCAAACACAATAGTCAAGGATACGCTCGGTAAGGCAGTGGAACTGGCAATACTTCGCAAAGAGAAGGTCTACTCAGTGTGTTTATATATGGTGGTGGCAGGAAGTACCACCAAGGAAGTGCAGAGTCAATATTCTGGAGAGCGCTCCCTCTGGTGGTGGGATGAATGAGACTCTGCCTCATTTGTTACAGAATCCCCCCCTCTATGAACACCTACTGGTGTTCTACTCATGGGTCTACCCCTGGGACGTGGAGCGGGACGATTGGGATGTCGTCGATGAAATTCTTGTATCAATGATGGGTCTAGTATGTCCTTGGAGGCCACCCAAGATCTCTCCTTTGGACCATAGCCCTCCCAGTCCACCAAGTATTGCAACTGACCCCCTCTACGGCGTGAGTCCAGGATTTCATTGACTGAATATGCCAGTGCTCCGTCGATCTCCAGAGGTGGTGGAGGTTCAGGAGCCAAGGTGCCGGGGTCAGTTGTGGGGTGGACCGGTTTCAGGAGGGAAACATGAAAGGAAGGAGAATTACGGTAGTTAGCAGGAAGCTCCAAGCGGTATGTAACTTCATTAATTCTTTTTAGAATTCGAAACGGACCAACATACCTGGGGTTGAGCTTCCTGCATGGTAGACGAAGTCGGAGATCTCGGGTGGAAAGCCAGACTCTCTGACCAGGTTGATAGTTGGGGTGGGGATGCCTCCTGCGATCTGCTTGTATCCGTTGAGCTCTTATTGTTCTCTGAAGCCTCACATGAGTGCTGTCCCACACCTGTTTGCTCCGTTTAATCCAATCGTCCACTGATGGAACCATAGAAGGTTCTCCTGACCATGGAAACATGGCAGGTTGGTAGCCCAACACACATTGGAAAGGGGTGAGACCGGTAGATGAGTGGGTGAGGGAATTCTGAGCGTATTTTGCCCATGGGAGGAAGTCACTCCATTTCTTCTGTTCTCTGCTGCAGTAAGATCTCAGATAACATCCGATCTCCTGATTAACTCTCTCCACTTGACCGTTAGATTCTGGATGGTATCCCGATGTTAAGCTGACATTAATGTCCAAGTGTTTACAGAAGGCTTTCCAAACCTTAGATGTAAACTGAGGACCTCGGTCCGAGACAATGTCCCCATGTGGAATGGGTAGAGGCTGCAGCAGACTGGTGGGAAGTGTTCGGGGGGTCTTGGTTTGTGCACAAACATGACAAGCTTTGACAAAATCTGTGGTATCCTTATTCATGGAAGGCCACCAAAATGCGTTTCGTACCAGAGTTAGGGTTTGATGAATCCCTGGATGTCCTGAACCTAGTGAGGTGTGTATCCATTGGAGGGTGCGATTTCTCAGGGCTTGAGGAACATATTGTCGGTTAGGTGGGCATTCTGGTGGGGTAGGATCATCTTGCTGTGCTCGTTGTATTTCCTCCATTATGTCCCAACTTATCTGGGCAATGACCACTGTAGATGGAAGGATAGGAGCATTAGCTTGAGGGGTTGAGTCATGATCATGTCGGCGAGAGAGTGCATCAGCTTTGAGGTTTTTACTGCCTGGTCGGTAGGTGACTGAAAAGTGAAAGCGTGTAAAGAACAATGACCACCGAGCTGGCCTGGGGTTCATACGTTTGGCTCCCTTGATATATTCTAGATTTCTATGGTCTGTGATAATTTGAAACGGGTGGACGGCTCCCTCGAGCCAGTGGCACCATTCCTCTAAGGCTACTTTCATAGAGAGGAGTTCCTTATTTCCCACATCATAATTTATTTTAGCCGTCGTTAATTTACGTGAAAAGGCACAGGGGACAGGGGAGCTTAACAGGGTTACCATGACGTTGAGAAAGCACTGCTCCAATACCACAGTCTGAAGCATCCACTTCCACCACAAAGGGTAATTCTGGGTTGGGATGTTTCAAAATAGGCGCTGTTGTAAAGCTAGTCTTCAGATGTTCCAAAGCCTTGATGGCGGCTGGATTCCATGTCAATTTTCCTGGTTTACCTTTTAGGAGTGATGTGAGAGGTGCTGCGATGAAACTGTATCCACAGATGAATTGTCGATAGAAGTTGGCGAACCCTAGGAATTGTTGGAGTTCTTTTATTGTCTCGGGAAGGGGCCATTCGGCGACTGCCTGAATCTTAGACTCGTCCATTTCTACTCCCTGGTGGCTGACAATGTATCCTAAAAATGATGTTTTATAGACATGGAACTCGCATTTTTCAAGCTTGGCAAACAGCTGGTGTTGTTGTAAACGAGTTAGTACAGTTCTTACATCCTTAATGTGTTGCTCTAGGTTGGAGGAGTAGATTAGGATGTCATCAATATATGCAATAATGCATATATTCAATAACTCATGGAAGATTTCATTAATGAATGATTAGAAGACTGCTGGTGAGTTTGCTAGCCCATATGGCATAACAAGATACTCATAGTGCCCCCAAGTGGCCAGAAAGGCTGTTTTCCACTCATCTCCTTCTCGGATTTGAATAAGATTATAGGCGCTCCTCAGGTCGAGTTTGGAGTAGATGTGAGCCTCTCTTAGCTGTTCCAATGTGGATGGGATGAGTGGCAATGGGTATCTGTATTTGACTGTGACATTGTTCAACCCCCGATAATCAATGCAAGGACGAAGGCCGCCATCTTTCTTTTCCACAAAGAAAAATCCTGCAGCTGCTGGTGAGGTAGAGGGTCGAATGTAGCCAGTTGCAAGGGCTTCCTCTATGTAATTCTCCATGGCTTGGGTTTCAGGGCGTGAAAGAGGATACACCTTACTCTTGGGAGGAGACATGTTAGGTAGGAGTTCAATTGCACAGTCACCAGGTCTATGAGGGGGCAATTGCGTGGCCTTGGCTTTGCTGAAGACATCTGCAAATTCTTGATAGATGGCTGGGAGTTTAGGTTGAACTCCGGTTTCTGGGATTTCTATGCTGGTAGACAGGCATGGAAATGATAATTTCTTGGTTAGACAATGATTAATACAATAGTTAGACCACTGAGCGAGCTCACCATTGTTCCAGGAGATGTTTGGATTGTGAACGGCTAGCCAGGGATGGCCTAATATTACTTGATATTTGCAGGAGGGGACCACATAGAAGGTTATGGTTTCTTGGTGGAGTAGACCAATGTGGAGCAGCACAGGTTGAGTGATGGCAGTAATCCCGGATCCAATGGGGCCATTATCTATTGTGGTTATTTTAATTGTTGGAACACATGAATTAGAAGGAAGTTTGAGTTTGTCAGTAAGTTCCTGGCTGATGATGTTTACTGCAGATCCTGAATCTACTAATGCTGGAGCACACTGAATAACCTTATTAAATTCAACCTTGCATTCCAAGAGGAAACTTCATCGGTTAGGAGTTTCAATTGTACTCACGGGGCATGGAGGTGTAGGGTTCTTCTTGGCCTTGAGAGGGCAGATTGCATTACGGTGGTTATCATTTCCACAGTAATAGCACAAGTTCTCCCGCTGTCGTCGATTCCTTTCTTCAGTGGAAAGGCGTGTGGAATCGATCTGCATGGGTTCTAGGGAGTCCTGTTTGGGTAAAACTGGTTCCAGATTAGTCATTAAATTCCGACGCAAACATGGACTGTTGCACATTAAATGATCCATTTTAATGGCCAGTGTGATGAACTCATTAAAGGAAACATCAACAGCTTTGCAGGCTAATTCTGCTTGCAATTGTGTATTTAACCCCCTTTTAAATACAGCTTTGAGAGCAACATCATTCCAACCACTTTGTGCTGCTAAAGTCCTGAAATCAATGGCATAATCTGCTGCAGCGCGATTCCCCAGTTTGAGGTCTAATAATTGTTCAGAGATATCCTGTCCTCCCTCAGGATACCCAAAAACCTCATTCAATTGGGAAATAAAATGGTCGAATGAGGACTGCATGTTTAAATCACTCTCCCACACAGCAGATGCCCAATCTAATGCTCAACCTGTTAGCAATGACATCATTACTGCACACTTCTTGGTATCAGGACCATAGGTTTCTGGTTGACTTGTAAAAAATATCTTACTCTGAAGAATGAAGCCTCTGCATAGTTCAGGAGAGCCATCAAACTTATCATGTAATGCAAGTCTTACCGGAGAGCTGTGGGGAGCGGGGAGAGCGTGGAGATATTGCATGAGGCTATCGTTTGTACTCTGTAGTTGAACCAAACTTTCTTGGTATCCAGATAGCAATTCGCTTTGGCAATTGAAAGCTGATAGTAGTCGAGAGACCTCCACTGGATCCATGTTAGGCGAAGTATTCTGTGAGGGAGCCGTAGGTGATGACATGGAAACAGTGTGAATCCAAATGCTGGAGGTTTAATAAACAAGCAGCAAATTACATGCAGGGTCGTAGTCATAAACAGGCAAAGGTCGGTACAAACAATAAGGCAGTCCAAAACCAGCAAACAAAGCAGAGTCCAAAATCCAAAGTAGCAGTGGTCAAAAGGCAGGCAAAGATCATAACAACAAGGCAAACACAATAGTCAAGGATACGCTCGGTAAGGCAGTGGAACTGGCAATACTTCGCAAAGAGAAGGTCTACTCAGTGTGTTTATATATGGTGGTGGCACGAAGTACCACCACGGAAGTGCAGAGTCAATATTCTGGAGAGCGCTCCCTCTGGTGGTGGGATGAATGAGACTCTGCCTCATTTGTTACAAAAGCATATTATAATATGATACTTTCATTATGTTTTTTTAATATACATTGACATTTTTCTCCTATAAAATATAGTGCAAACATCACTTTCTTGACCCAAATAATGGGCTCTTATCTCATGCAGCATAAGTAGAAAACCAACAGTCAAAATCCTGCATCTGAAACAGCATGAGAGGATAATGTATGAGCTATACGTTTCTTGCTGATATGACTTTTTTACATTACAACCAACTAAGCTATCGACTAAGAAAATACTTAGAGTTAGACACACAGGTTATTATGTTTTGATTATTATTTAAACAGTGGCATGGCCTTGGCACAGTGTCAAAATTAAACACGATTTGAAACCAGCAAACACTTTTTCAGAATACTGTAGATATCGATCGGTTTGAAGGTGAAAACACCTAATGACTTCCATTTATGCATATGCAGCAGTGTTAATTTTGACAGCAAATTTTGATTTAGTTTTAGTCTTAGTGTTTTGAATAAAATTCCATTTTAGTGTTAGTCATAGTTCAGTCTTCTGGATCATTTTAGTTTTAGTCTAGTTTTAGTTGACTAAATTTCATAAGATTTTAGTCGGCTAAATCTACTCTGGATTTAGTTGACTGAAATATATTTGATTTAATTTTAGTGTAATTTAAATAAATATTGTTTACATTTATTTATACAAAATATTCTAATTTAGAATTAGATAAAACAGTCCTATTAAAATATGGAATATAGATTTTCCAAAGAAGACCAAAAAATTAGATATGCATTGTTTATTTATATCATAAGTAATAGGTAAAATTATGTGTCGACAATCAATCCACATATAAGAACAGTAGCCATCTGAAAATGCAGGATTGTGCAATTATTTAGCAAACACTTTATTTAACATGGTAAACCACAAGTCTTTTTAACCAGTCAGTTGAACAGTTTCAAGCCATTACATATTTGAAAGGGTTTTACTTTGCAGTGTCAGTCTATTGCAAGCTTTACTGTTGTAGTTGCTGTTACAGTCCAATAGTATGATCCTGCACAACTGGATTAGCTGCATTTTCAGGTCCCCATCTATAAGATCGCATTTATAGGACCCTAGTTTTTTTGCGGGAGCACCACCTACCGGATTGAATGTTGTAGTAAAACTGCATTCTTAGGACCATAGTTTTGTAACAGCGCCACCTGTCGAATTGTATGAATTACTGAAAACCTAAGTTTCAGAACTGCCTTTCCAGCGCCACTGATTAGATGATATAGTGAAACTGCATTTCTAGGACTGTAGTTTTATAACAGCGTGGTTTATGTAAAATGCACCAGAAGGTTAAAGTGTGAAACACCTGTTATGAGTAACAATTTTAAATTAAAACAAATAAATTTACACCTAAAATATATATATTTTTTTTAAACTTTACACAAATGAAATAGTTGAGTCTCTTAAAAGTCTTATATTTCTTTAAAAAAATACTGTATATTTAAAAACCTGTTTAGAATGAACTAATTAGCTCAGTATTAGGAAAAGTAAATTGAAATCAAATGCGATCAGCATTTGCAGTCACTAATTTAAAATCAGAATGTAGAGAGTCAAGACACAAGAATGATTCCAGAGTGTACATTTATTTTATTATCCACACACTCATTTTTGCATTAATGCAATACAGCAGCACAAAAATGACCCCACGGTTCAATCAGTTGCAGCATTCAGACCGGCTGTCTGTAGACTTCAGCTCCAGTGAATGAGAGAGAGAGGAAGAGAGAATCAAGTTCAAGTGTATATATATAT
>CAIGQQ010008958.1:1988-12747 GCA_903798035.1 Danio albolineatus
ACACACACAGAGATATATATACACACACAAATACTTACGCGCATCACATATCTCACACACACATATATACATCCACATACCACACACACACACCCATATACAGATAAACACACAAACACATACACACACACACCCACACAAATGTATACACACTACTTACATACACACCAGCCCACACTTACACTCAAACAGACACGTGTAGATACACACACACACATACATACATACATATACACACAAAGACAAACTACATACATATACACTAATATATACCACACACACTTACACACACACACACAAATACACACCACACATTCCACAAACACGTAAACATATACACACACCTACCACACACGCAGGCACACACTCGCGCACACACACACGAGCAGTGGTGAGTGGGGTGGAGTTTCCTGTGTGTAAATCAAACAGCGAGCGTCTGAACGCAGCTCAGGTCAATCTCAGCACTCCTCACGGCTCGCTGACGTCCTGACCTGTGCAAAGCTGCTGGCTGTAATATTCAAATGAAGGACATTCAGTACCTGCAGGATCTGCTGCTCCAGCTGTGAGTTGGCCTTGCAGAGCTCCATGATGTGTCTCAGCAGCAGTTTGGTGCTCTCCGTTTTACCCGCACCGCTCTCCCCACTGCGGGACACATCAATACAGAGAATCACCGTTACGATTGTGGTGAAACTAATGTTTGTGTCATAGGACAGGCTGATACGACAAACATCTCATATCCTGATAACAACATATGTACAGTGCGTCCGGAAAGTATTCATAGCGCTTCACTTTTTCCACTTTTTTAATGTTACAGCCCTATTCCAAAAAGGATTAAATTCATTTATTTCCTCAACATTCTACACACAATCCCCCATAATGACAATGTGGAAAAAGAGTTTAAAATTGTTGCAAATGTATTAAAAATAAAAATAAAAACCTGAGGAATCACATGTACATCAGTATTCACAGCCTTTGCTCAACACTTTGTTGATGCACCTTTGGCAGCAATTACAGCCTTGAGTCTTTCTGAATATGATGCCACAAGCGAGACTCATGCACAAACCAACCCTAGAACTAATCAACATTTCGTTTACAAATAGGTGCAGAACTCAAAATCCATCGATAACATTACCAATCAGCACTTGCTTGTTCTTGCTAATATAGCAGCATTAATAAAATAACTTATTTTGAAAATTAATATTAGACCATTAGCATCTTACTCATAAAATACAAAAAAATAATAATAAAATAAAATAAACAGTGTTAAAGTAATTTTCTCATTTAAAGCTTGTACTAAGATGACAGAAAATTAAATGTTGTTAATTTGTAGGTTGATATAGCTAGGAACTATATTCTTACTCCACCATACGTTCCATAAGTCATGTTCCTTGATCACTGCCCCAGAATGAGAGTATAGTTCCTACACTCTCAGAAATAAAGGTATGCGAGCTGTAACTGGGGTGGTACCTTTTTTAAAAGGGTCCATATTGATCCCTGAAAAGTATATATTAGTACCTAAAAATTAAGAGGAACACTTTTGGACTTTTTAGTTACTAATATGTACCATTGAGGTATTAATATGGACCATTTAGGTACAAATGTGTACCTTTTGAAAAGGTACCACCCAAATGACAGCTCACGTACCATTATTTCTGAGAGTGTAGCCATTTCGAACTAGAAAACAGCCACTTTTTATTTTCCATTGGTCTCAGTCAGGGGTGTCCTGGAGAGTTTAGCTCTAACCCTAATCAAACACACCAGCCAATCAAGCTTACTAGATACACTAGAAACATCCTGGCAGGTGTGTTGAAGCAAGGTAGAGCTAAAGTCAGAAGGACACCGGCCCTCCAGGACTGAATTTGGACACCCCTGGTCTTACTACACAATTTACTTTCAGAAGAGTCAAGCTTTAAATAGGAAAATTATCTTTTTTTTTTTGTGAGATGCTAATGGTCTAATCTGATTCAATGATCTATGCTAAGCTAAAAGTGCTCCCAGACCCAAAGACAAGCTGGACAGATTAAAAAAAAGGTAAACCAAACTGTATAAATCTAGGCGGGTTGCAAAATGAGGCTTTTTTTTTTTTTAAAAAAAAAGGGGGACGTTCCTTTAATAAAAGATGACACAAGCATACTTTTATGACAGTGTTGTGGTGGCTTGTCATGGTCATGACTTGTGAAACACAAATGGTGACGGCACCACTGGGCTCTATAAATGGTTTACTATTTACATAACCAGAGAAAGTGTGTTGCCCAGTGACTGCGAAAACCAAAAACCAACTTATTTGATTCTTGGCACCCCTCACAAAACATCCTTTTTTATTAAATGATGTTCGTTTAACAAAAGATGACACAGGCATACTTTTATGACGGTGTTGTCATGGCTTATCGTTGTCCACATTAGAAGCATTCTTACCCAGTTGTCAGGGTGATTATCAGCCATCCTCCGCTGGTTCTGTCTCATTCACAAAAGTCTGTGTGTTCCTAATAGTGACGGCACCACTGGGCTCTATTGAGAGTTTACTATTTACAAAATCAGAGAAAGTCTGTGGCCTAGTGATTGAGAAAACCAAAACCAACATTTTGACCGTTGGCGCCGCACTCACAAAACGCAGGGATCAACCATGAGGCTCCATTTCTGAAAAATACATTAAGCCGGCCTTCCTAATGGTAAAGCAGCAGTGCAGAGTCTCGGAGGAAGGCTGCACGTAGGAAAAACCTTAAATATGATACCGGATACAACTCTGAGGTAAGGCTATCAACCGTGCTATTGGGTTATGGAGGAATCCGGGAAGTACATTCCATATGAAACTTTCACCGTTGGTCTGGATGAAAATGAAACTAGACAAGAAATCTGTCAGCACAAATTTGACGGTAGAAGGATGACTTAGTCAAAATGTTGCCTGAAGGTTTTTACGAAGAAAAATATCAGATTTGCAATATGTTCTGTTAGTTCATGCATTACTAACTCGAACATGCATTACTAATCATGCAACTAATTTGTACTGGGTGGCAAAAATGTTGAAGTGTCGCATGAGAAATGATTAGGGCCCGACGGAATCTGCGGACATTTTTTGCTATTTCTGCAGAGTATTTTGTTAAAAATCTGCAGATTTATGTGGAATTATTTTAGGAACATCATAACAAAAACAAATTATATAAAATAAAAAAGTAATAAATTTTTAACTTTCATTTAATGTTTACAATGCGAATCCAATAAGATCCACTTTATTTGGTAAACAAAGCAAGTCTCTCGAAAAAAAACTCTAATAAACGACAGAAAATATTACTTCACAAACTGTGTTGTAAATAAAATATATTTTTATATTAATCAATATTATTACTGAAGTTAATTTAAAAACTGAGTAAATATAAATTTACACACATTTACACCAGTAAATAAACAGAATCAATGATGGGCTAAAAATCTGCGTAAATCTGCAGAAAAATAAGAGTGATACAAATATTTCAAATAAAAATCCCTTAATTCGCAAAAAAAACTTGAGGTGGTTTTGAACTTGTGTGCAAAAGGGTTTATGTGAATAATGAGAAATAAAAACACATTTGATAAAGATATAAAGATGCAAACATTAACCGATTTCACTATTAAACGCGTTTTAAATCGTCACATTTAAGTCTTCTCAACACTGTGTTTCTGCACGGAACAAAACTGATGCAACTAAAAGTTATGCCAACTGTGTGGTTCACTTGTTCACCGAGTCTAATACGCACTTGATTAACTATGGCTGAGGCTTTTAACTGACATTCACAGATCGCGTCTTTTGGGGCACGAGTTAATTTCCAATGGAGCATGGTGCAACGCGCTCTTGCTTTTCAGGCGCACCTAGTTGAAAGAACGTCGCGAGTGAACTGCGACTCATGTGAGCTTCAGCTTCAGACGGCGGTTCAGCAGATTTTGACTACATTTGTTCTCTTTAAAAAGGAAATACTTAGCTAATATGCAGCTTAGATTAACGCTAGACAAATACTACTTTTAATACTTCATTTATTTATTTATATATTAATTGTTCCAACATTCATTTTGTGTAAAATTATTACGGATGTTTAAATGTCAAAAACCTTTTTCGCTTATTTTTAAATCCAAAGAGAAATGGACTATTGTTTGTTGTTTATTATAATTTTGTGCTGTATTATTTGGTGACTGAGCATCACTAAATAACACTTGAAAATATAAGTTGTTATGAGATTTTCTAAACAAGTAGTGTTTTGAAATGAATGAATGAATGAATAATAATCATGATAGCCGTGAAACCGTGATTATTCCTCAGACTGTAATTGTACAATCAAAATCTATAATCGTTGCATCCCTATTGCCGAATAAACTATGACACAGCTAACCTTATGTGACCAATCAGCTTGCATTGTTTACTGTTGGTTGCTAGCCAACCAATACAACCATAAGCTGCTCTAACTTTCAAAAGATTTGGTTTACATTAGTTTACATCATGGAGGTCTTGATTTGATGTTTGTGTTTACATCTGGAAGACTAAAACTATTGGTCAAAAAAAAACCTTAAATAAAAAATAAAAATGTATGAAACTAACAACAGCTGCTGAAAAACAAACTGACATCAATATTAAAAAAAATAATAGGAATTTTCAGAATTAATAAGCAATCATTCTGCCGGTTTCACAGCAAAACATGTCAGACGAGTGTATAACTAAAAAACACAAACCTTTTTTCTATAGAAACGAGTTTGTCTCAATTTTTCACAATTGTTACTTTTGTGTGTTGCATTTGTGTGGTTTTGAGTTAACTGTCTGTTTAAACAAATGTTTTATTTTTATTACTGAGAGGTTTGCTCAAGAGTTAACGTTAGCTGTGCAAACACTAGCTAAACTGTGCTCCGGTCGACAAGGTCAACTCTGCTGAACTACAATTATTAAAACTAAAATGAAAACTAAATGCATAAACTAAAAAGATGTGTTTTTATAAAAAATAAGTAAAATAAACTAAACTATTACCAGCGTTAATAAAACAAACTAAAATAAACTGAAATTTACAGCTGAAAACTAATTTAAAAATGCAAAACTATAAGAAAGTTTGCTGTTTGTTCAAACTACTTATTTAAAATGAGCTAAAACATCACTATTCTTGAGTTTTTTTGGGGACAACTTATTTGTTTAGGTTCAATTTACTTAAATTTGTAAAAAGTAATAAGTTAATTTAATTCATTCATGTTGTCCCAACACAAATTGCTTGTGTGGAAGCCAGAATTTTATACAGTGTAGAGACATATTACGAACGTCTATTTAACATCTGACAGGAAACATCTTATAGACATACTGTTGTAGACATTTTTGTGTTGTCTGTTTTTGTTCAATGTATGCCCCATTAGGGACATTTATTCATTCATTTTCCTTTTAGGTTTAGTACCTTTATTCATCAGGGGTCACCACAGCGGAATGAACCATCAACTGATCCAGCATATGTTTTACACAGTGGATGCCCTTCCAGCCACAACCAAGTACCAGGACCAATCTCACATTCACACACATACGGCCAATTTAGTGTATTTAATTCCCATGCAGCACATGTCTTCGGACTGTGAAGGAAACCGGTGCACGCGGAAAAAACCCACGCCAACCCTGGGAGAATATGCAAACTCCACACAGAAATGGCAACTGTTCCAGCCGGGACTCGAACTAGCAACCTTCTTGCTGTGAGGTGACAATGCTAAACAATGAGCCACAATGCCGCCCTCAGATTGGGGACAATAAAGTGTAAACAAACAAAACAAATACTACTCTAAAAATAGATATCTTCCAGATACAAACATCTAATAGACGTCTCCGCAATGCACATGCTGGGTTTTAATAAAACAGAACTGAATAACCACAAAAGTCATAAGCTGAAAGCTGGAGCGTAAAATTAGCAGTGCATTTATAGATTTCTGCTTGTGTTTTTATATTAAACAGACACAAAAACTCTTATCTGATTCAGCAAAATTATGGGGGAATGCTAGACTTGCCTATACACGTCTCAAGGAAGAACAAACACGGCTAGGCAAGAATTTTTTAACTGTACTGACACATGTCACCATTTGACTTTGCAGATTTACCCTCAAACATGATTTCCTGGAGAAAGCATTGGATTTTGGTGAATAAATCTGATTGTAGCACAAACCTGATGACGATGCATTGATTCTTAGGTCCCATAGCCAGACGTCCCAGCATGGACTGATACGCTCGGTCCGCCACAGCAAATATATGAGGAGGCAAAGACTTCTTCTCATGGCACTTATAACGCTGGGAAACCTGCACAAGAAATGTAAAACCAATTCAATTTATTAATTTCAACACATTATTTGATGCTCTCATAACTTTTAGCTTCGCAATCATACTCTTACCTCTTTTTCATAGATGGAAAGATATTTAAATGGATTGATCGCCACCAAGATGTCCCCTATATACGTCTGTAAATATGTGAGAAAATATTTGTTAGTCTCTCGGTGATATAAATGAGATTTAGGCAGTGGTATTTAAACACAACAACTGTCACAGAGAACAACAGCTCATTGTTGTATAGTCTCTAAATAATAAACACAGCTGGTTTTATTTCAGGCTTGACAGTAACTCATTGAGGTGAAGTTGGTTTTATACTCTCACATTCGTTCATTTTTGAACAGTGACAACGTGTGACATGGTCTCTACATTGTTTACCACGCTACATTCGTGATATTCAGTCTGAAAGTATGACTTCAATACAACATTATCACTATTTAATTGACTACTTTGATAGCCCTATGCTGCTCATATGATTTCTAAATACTTAGAATTGGTAGAGAATACTTTTCAGAATAATATCAATCAATTTATCAACCAACTTTACCTCATCTCAATGGCTAATTTGTGAATTTCAAGTCTTTTTCGCCCTTGTGTACTCACATAGATGAGGTTCTGCGTGAAACGTCCAGTCAAAACCTCCAGCAAACATTTCTCGTCCAGCTCGGACAGATTCGCCAGATCTTCAGGCAGGTTTTCCTCCATTATCTCTCTCTCTAATGATTTACGTGAACTTACAAACTTTAAATCTGAATGTGTTTCATTACAAAACAGCAGCTCGTGTTTATATCGACGCTCGGTCGCTTTCACGCAGCGGTTTATTCCGTTGATTCTGACGTGCGCGCGCTCGCTCTCTCGGTTTATTCAGCTTTTTTAGTACACTGACACACTCTCACACACTCTCTCTCTCGGTTTATTCAGTGTTTCAGCAGTCTCTCTCTCTCACATACACACACTCACTCACTCTCTCACTCCGCCCTCAGTTAATAAACACTAGCCTATCGTTAACCCTTTCTTCGCGTCAGATTTAAAGTTATAGTTCACACATAAATATTCCCGCTCATATAATCACAAACCCGCATGTCTCTTACAGCATAAAGATTAAATATTTAGCAAACAGAAGAACTCCAAGTACCTTCCGTGTCTCATGAAACGACAGCTCGAAAATATGAGGAACTGAAAACATCTGCAGCTCAGTGTTAGCTTAAAAAAATATATGGGTGCTAAAATAAACCAGATTAAATGGAATGAATTCAAACTAGCCTATACTTAGAAGAGATACAGTTGACAGTTAGCTTATTATTATTATTATTATTAAGAAATAAACATACAAAAAAAAATACATCCATACACAAATACATACCCTCCATAAACAAATACATACCCAGCAGGCACAGGATGTCAACATGACGTCAGATTGACATTGTACCCCAGCATCGTGGGAACGTTACATTTTGTTTGGAAATGAAAATCAGTTTGACATCAGAATCCAACATCCGGCCGACGTCAATGTCCATCCTAAAATCAACCAAACATCAAAATCTAATGATGTTACAGCTTGACATCGTGTAGACGTTACCACTATGACGTCTATCAGACGTTGGATTTCGGTTGCAATACCTGACGAATAAATGTCAGTATTTGACGTCAGCATGGCGTTGGTGTAACATGTTGGTTCAACGTCAGATCTTGGGCACTTTCCAACACAACCTAAAAATCAACCAAATATTAACGTTAATGATGTTACAGCTTGATTGCGTGGACGTTACCACTTTGACGTCTATCAGACGTTAGATTTTGGTTGCCATACCTGACGAATAAGATGTTGGCTAGATGTTGAATTTTGGTCACTGTCCAACACAACCTAAAATCAACCAAATATCAACGTCTAATTATGTTACAACCTTGACGTTGTGTGGACGTTACCACTATGACGTGTATCAGATGTTGGAATTTGGTTGCCATACCTGACGAATAAATGTCAGTACTTGACATCATGAGGTTGGTGTAAGATCTTGGCTTGATGTTGGATCTTGGGCACTCTCCAACACAACCTAAAAATCAACCAAATATCAACGTCTAATGACGTTACCACTATGACGTCTATCAGATGTTGGTTGCCATTCCTGACGAATACATGTCAGTATTTGACAACAACATGACATCGGTGTAAAGCCTGATTTATACTTCTGCGTCGAGTGATCTGCGTGACCCACGGCGCATGCAATGCGTGTTGTCTTGCATTTCTGCGTGCTGTATGTGCTACTCTGCAAAAATATTTCTGAAATGCTAGCTGGCAGTAGGGTTTTATGTTCCTCTGTGTCGAGTTTCTTCGCTAGTGTTTTGTTTTTTACGAACGCTATCTTAACGTACAAGTAGCTCAAACACGCTCATTTTGAGGTGGCAACCGGCTGACATGCAACAACAAGGTAAACACAAAACAACAGTTTCCATCTAGAGCTCCTTAACGGGACTCGACACTTGTAAACACTCGCTCCATCGGGCTCGCGCGGCTATAACCTCCACCCACATTCGTCAGCATGATGAAGCCGACCAATCACAGAGCTTGTGCTACGCGTCGTTTCTGCGTGTAGTTACAATTTTTTAAGAGGTGCGTGTCAGCGTCGGCGACAGCCACGGCGACCACGCACAGGCTGCGTTGAAGCATACACGTGCCTTTGATGCAGAAGTATAAATCAGCCTTAAGATGTTGGCCAAACGTTAGAACTTGGGCACTTTCCAACACAACCTAAAATCAACCAAATATTAACGTTTAATGATGATACAAATTGACGTTGTGTGGGCATTACCACTATGATGTCTATCAGACGTTGGATTTTGGTTGCCATACCTGACGTACAGTATTTGACATCAATATGACATTGGTTTAAGATGTTGGCTCGACGTTGGATTTTGGTCACTTTCCAACACAACCTAAAATCAACCAAATATCAGCTTGATTGTGTGGACGTTACCACTATGACATCTATCAGACGTTAGATTTTGGTTGCCATACCTGACGAATAAATGTCAGTACTTGACGTCATGGCGTTGGTGTAAGATGTTAGCTAGATGTTGAATCTTGGTCACTTTCCAACACAACCTAAAATCAACCAAATACCAACGTCTAATGATGTTACAGCTTGACGTTGCGTGGACGTTAACACTATGACGTCTATCAGATGTTGGATTTTGGTTGCCATACCTGACGTACAGTATTTGACATCAGTATGACATTGGTTTAAGATGTTGGCTTGATGTTGGATCTTGGGCACTCTTCAACACAACCTAAAATCAACCAAAAATCAACGTCATTTGATGTCGTTATTGAACGTCAAAATAACGTTCTTAGACGCTAGCTAGACATTGAATTTTGATCACCTGACGTTACAACCTAAATCTAACCCAATATTAACGTCTTATGGCGTTGTGCGCCTGCTGGGTACATCTGTAGATGTGTAAATAATAGTGTTTTTTCTGTGTTTAGATTATTTTTATTATTTGAACTTAATAGAATAAAACAAACCCTAGAAATCCAGTAAATCCAGACAAATTAAAATGTTATGTTCACTAAGTATTATTTTTCGTAACTGCATATCACTGAAATGTACAACTAAATAATAGCTACTGAAGTAAAACAGCTTTAGTGATATAATTAAGTACGAAGAATATTGTATTGAACAAAGTGAGTCTGAACATAATCTTAATCATGACGTTCAGATACTTGGCAGGTGTTTTTTTTTTTACAATTTTACACACACGTACACACACACTAATCAGCTGTAAAATCTGAATACACCGTTCACTACCAGTTAATGATTCTTACTTTTCCAGTATCTGTGAGTGACGTGTTTTATGGAAACACGTCATCATAATCTCGATGACGTAATTGATCATGTGATGAATGACTGACACCCGTCCTGGAGTAAATTACTGGAATTTACTGGAGTAATTTAGATGCTTCCTCTATGACCTAATTCATTTATGCCAGCCTTTCATAAGTGACTGATGTTCATAATCAAGCCTAAACAGTGGTGTAAAGTAACTAATTACAAAAACTCAAACTGCTGTAATTGAGTAGTTTTTCTCAGGAATTGTAATTTACTGAGTAGTTTTATAAATGTGGACTTTTACTTTCCCTTGAGCACATGTTTAGTGCAGTATCGGTACTTTTACTCCACTACTGTCCTTCATCCTGCAGTCACTACTGTATTTCTGTCTTGTCTGTGGTCATTGTCTAAAGTAGAAAGATCAGTCCTGTGATTCCTGTCCAATTAAATCACACATAGAAAGTAAATCACATCATACTGAACAACCTCAAGACATGGGCGCTTTATAAACGCAGCAAACCTTTGGGAAACATTAAAAATGTCCAAGATGTTCAAAATCTGCACACGCAATGATCCAGAGACTGTTTATAGACTGCATGTGACTGAAAATGATGGATGTCGACTG
>CAIGQQ010008962.1:558-13964 GCA_903798035.1 Danio albolineatus
TAATCGCTCGCGTTTACAGCTACTGTTCCAGCACTCGCTAATCGCTCGCGTTTACAGCTACTGTTTCAGCACTCGTTAATCGCTCGCGTTTACAGCTACTGTTCCAGCACTTGCTAATCGCTATTTAGAATGTCGGTTTTGGGTTACACCGGGAAGAACCAGTGCCTATGCGTTTGTTGACTAACAATAACCAAACGCTGAGCGAGACGCATGCTTCCTGTTTATACTTGAACACGCAGTGCGCGAATGGTCATGTGAAACGCCGTTTTAAAACTAAACAACTATGAGCAATGCAGGCACCGTGGGTCAGGCCGATCACTCCACGCAGAAGTATAAACCAGCCTTTAGGCTTCTACCAGTGTCAGATTTTGTGGTTCCAATTAATTGCTGAAGCTTTTATCAGTATATACACTATAATCACGATATAAACTGTTACTTGACCAGGTGTAATCATCAGAAACACTCAGTGGATTGTTTGACTGTATGTACATGTTCAGAGGAAACGAATGTTTTAAGCTAATTAATTTGAATACACAAGTGCCCTTTATTAAACGTACATAGACATCACCTGAATACTACACACCTGCAGGTTAACAGTGTTCGTTACTAGTTCGTTAGTTAAAGTTATGGTTAGGGCCAGACGGAATCTGTGGACATTTTTTCTAAATCTGCGGATTTATGAGGAATAATTTTGGCAGTATCATAACTAAAACCTTAATATATGAAATAAAAGTAATACCTTTTAGTTTTTATGTAATGTTTACAATGCAAATCTAATTAGATCCATTTTATTTGGTGAACAAAGCAAGACTCTCAGATAAAATCTCTACTAAAAGACAGAGAATATTACTCTACACACTGCACTGTAAAAAAATCACATGAATATTTTCATATTTGTCAATAATATTACTGAATAAACTGAATAAATATAAATTTACACACATTTACACCAGTAAATAAACAGAATCAAGGATGGGCTAAAAATCTCACAGATTCCGTGTGGGCCTAGTTTTGAGTAATTAATAAAGTTATAGTCATTAATAACCTTCGATTCTCTGAATATGATTGTAATGCAGTAATGTGCACCTTCTGTAAAGCTGCTGTTAAACGATCATTACTGTGAAAAGCAAAATACAAATCAACTTGAGTTGAGTTTAAAACGGCAAAATGATTGTAAAGTACAACTAATTGTTTTATTACGGCATCACTGCATTATAGGAGCGCCCCTTTGTGGGCAGAACATCACAATGATAGTAATCAGGTTATTACTATTAGTTATAATAGTTTGCAGAATTAGTTATAATAGTTTATAATTACTATAACACGTCTGCAGAATTCCCTCATAGAAAGATTCAGCCAGAAAGGAGAAATTGATGCATTTGTGCAGAATGTTAGCATCATTGACCCATTAAATCTGCGCTAACTATACTGTCAGTGCGTTTGGACAGTTTCTAGTCTATGTTGCAGATTAAATTACAATTAAAGTACAAACTGAAATGAAAAGTCATCTAAGCAAAACAAACCGACAGTAAATACAATACCTGCTATAACAACGTCACTAATGAGTGAATCTCAGAGGAATATCCACAAGATAAAGGAAAACATCACTAACTGGAGCTCTGACAGGGTCACGCTGGTTTTAAATGACTGAAAAATAGCAGAATATGGATCACAGATGCCCACAGTGTAGAGTTTATGATCATATCTCTGCTTTATTATGTCAATATGTGATACAAATATTGGTATCTTGAAACGGATGGAGATATATGCAGATTATGCTGCGTTTCTATGGAGATTTCAGTGTAGCCGCCATTGTGGCGCCATTGTGTTTTTATGGTCACGTGACTGAAAACTACCAATAGGAAACGCTTTACAATAAACTCTCATTAATCAACGTTATTAATTAACGCATTAAAACCGACTAGCTCAGATTTAATATAGTTAATATTAGTTAAAATGTGGCTAAATACTGTTTCATTTAATAAAACAGTGCCTAATAACGTTAAAATCATAGTCATAATAGAACTAAGAAATTAACGTTAGCTAATATTAATAAAAGCTGTAGATTTGATTGTGAGCATAGTTATAGTAACTAACGTTAACTAGTGGAGTGTTGTTGTACACTGTTAACATATATTAGCCCTATAAATGGATTTTTTAATTAAATATTTAAGCATGTTAATCGGCCAGATTAACGTGATGATATCCATGTTTGAAGTATTGCGCTAATTTACCAATTAAATCTCCAAGCATTAGTGGCAGTTACGCCACTGCGATTACGATCTGAATACCTTTGCAAATTACATTCATTAAACATGATAATTACTCGCTGTACTTCGAGATGCCCATGATATCAATATTTTCCGTGTTCGTTATCGCCATTTATTAAATTATTGAACATTGGCGTATGTCTAATGTGTGTTTGTGTTGTTTCTTAGGGAAGCCAAAGCTGGGTCGTGAGCTGGGTCGTGGTCAGTACGGTGTGGTGTATCTGTGTGACAGCTGGGCTGGGCGTCACCCCTGCGCACTCAAATCTGTGGTTCCACCTGACGACAAACACTGGAACGACCTGGCGCTGGAATTCCACTACACACGGTAACTGCACAGCGCCCCCTGCTGCACTGGAGACCCTCCACAAACGCATTATTAACCATTCAGTATTTAGAACAATAAAAATATATATATATTCTTTCATTTTAACAATTTAAAGTGTAATATTAGCACTTTTATTATATAAATGTAAATATATTTAGAAAATGTTTACAATTGTAACTTAATAATATAATAAATACAGCTTAGTAAGGTTTATCATTTTTAAGTTTAAAGAGCCCCTATTATGGGTTTTTGGAAATGAGCTTGCATGTAGTGTGTACCACAGCTCTGAGTGCAGTGAAATGTCCAGCTGAGGCTTAAATCTGAAAGTGCAAAGTGTTTAAAACTATTGATTCATCTATAAAAGAGTCGACTCATCGTTCTTCAAATGAATCGTTGTTATAACGAGTCTTTAGCCGTTTCGGCATGACGTGAACACGAAACATAAGCCCCGCCCACTAGCTGCGCGGGCAGACCCTGGGAAAGTTGAAACTCCCGGCCCCGCCCACAGACAGGAAGAGAAAGTGGAAGATGACAAGCACTATCGCGTTCAGGTTAAATCATGTTACGTCGTGGACGCAGCGCACTGAAGTGTGAGAGGAAACTTGTGCTCTTTTCCCTTCCTAAAGATAAAGCTGTGAGAGTCAGTGCGTGAGGCATTTTTGCCAAAATAAACCTCGGCATTAGCCCAGCTTTGTGCTGTGTTCCCTCTGAGGAGTGCTTCTAAAATCTACACTATTACAACGGGGGATTCGCCGGCCGTCGTTAACGGAAGGAGCATGGGGAGCACCGGGGCGTTTCCCAGTGGCCTGACGGCTGATCTGGCCTGCCACCGTGAATCTGGCGTGCACCCTCTATCCAACCTCTCCTTCTTTCCCCATTTCAACGTAAGTGTGGTTAAAACTGTTGCCTCGCTGTTTTCTCTAGCTTGCAAATTATGTATTTAATTGTGTTTTGAAAACGCGACGCGTGTCGCTTTGTTTACGGATTAAAATGCGTTTGTGAGCTCGTGCTCCTCTGCTGTTTGTCGTTGCTATGGCCACCATGGGCTGTTCCTACTCACGCGCGGCGGTCATGTGTCGTAATGGGTCAGCTTTTGCTGCTGTGTGCATTAATACTGAATGTCTGTCGCTGTTTTTACTTCTGGTTAACAGTAGAGTAATATGCTGGGAGATTGGGGAGGTTGAGTTCGGGAGTGAGCTGTCTTAACTCCTGTGAAGCGTGTTTCGGGCGCTGCGATCGGACCAATGTTGGCGACCCGGGGGTTTCACAGACCGTACCAAAACGCTGAGGACCGGGGGGTGGTTTTCCGGGAGAAATAACAAATCTGGAGGGTGTCGTTAGATGGGTCTGAAATACGGGCTACTTCTGGGAAAAACGGGAGTGTTGGCAGGTATGCTCACGTATTCACTATGCCGTGATGGGCATTCTCTCGCGCTGAGCGCTGTCGACCAATCGCAACAGACTGGGTCATCGACTTATCTGTCCAATCAGCAAAGTTTAGCATCGCGCTAAGGAGTTGTTTGGGAACAAATGAATCACTGAACGATTCATAGAGGAGTCGCTGGGATAATGAGGTTAAAATAAATGCAGATTATAAGACAATGAATGTGTTTTTTGACCTTGCATGCATATCAGCCTGTTGATGAAGACCCCCAAAACCAAAATATGACCCTTTTTAATGTACAATATGGGCTCTTTAAGAAATCTTCGTTTTTTTTATTGTGTTCATTTGTTATTGATTAATTTTATTTAAAAAAATAAGCGATCCGTTTTTTTTTGGTAATTTTATTTGATTTAATATGATTTGATTACTGATCAGTTAAGTGCTCTCTATTATCGTTTTACTTAATGATTTAATTTTTATAATAATCATAATGTTTTAAATTGTTTTGATATTTTATAGTTTCTCAGTACTTTTATGTATTTGAGAAGTAGAATCGTACAATGTTTACAATAGCAAATAAAAATAATATTTTGTTTGTTTCATTTATAGAGTTCGTTATTGTTATAACTGATATTTTAATAAAATATGCAGTGCTAATAATTTAATCATTGGTAGTGTTTATAATTCGTGGTAGTAACACGTATAATAAGAGATGCACCGAAATGAAAATTCTGTGCCGAAACCAAAAAATCAAAAGTAAAGTATGTTATAATAATTTTATTACACTATTATTTTATAAAGTAATATAGAGTAATATTGTCCTTTTAACTCTATATTAACTTAAA
This sequence comes from Danio albolineatus, assembly GCA_903798035.1. NCBI lineage: Eukaryota > Metazoa > Chordata > Actinopteri > Cypriniformes > Danionidae > Danio > Danio albolineatus. Next base: position 5,383 of record CAIGQQ010008962.1, read on the forward strand.
AAGACAAGCCAATTTAATAACCACATTTGATTGACAGTAAATGAGTCGAGTGGCATCAGCTTACCAGCGTTGCCGTGACAACACAGTACTGCTATGAAAGCAGCAGGAACTAGTATACTGTGCAGACTTCGCTTTTCTGTTGAGCAGTTGTGTTTCTTGTGGAGAGAAGTATACGTGGACAGGGGTGGAGTAGAGGCCAACATTGAGCTGTTTTAAACTTTAAAAGCAGGGAAAGAGTGACTAGCCTTTTTTTAAAGCTCATGTTTTCTTCTGAAAATGTGCTGCGTTCCTACTTTTAAAGGTTATTACTGATCCATCACAAGTCTACTTAGTAAAAATAAATGATCTGTGTTATTTGTAATTATTTGGTCTGTGTTGTGTGAACTGTTCTTGTATGATCAGGTCTTTGCCGAAACATGAGCGGTTGGTGAATCTGCACGGGTCGGTCATCGATCACTCCTACAGCGGTGGATCCAGTATCGCCGTTCTGCTGATCATGGAGCGCTTACACAGAGACCTCTATACGGGACTGAAGGTACACTGTGTGCGTGTGTGTAGTTGAAGTCAGAATTATGTAAGTTTTCCCCAATGTCTGTTTAACGGAGAGCAGATGTTTTCAACACATTTCTGATCATAATAGTTATAATAACTCATCTCTAATAACTAGGGCTGGGTATCGTTCCAAAATTTTCGATACCGATACCTTGAATTCGATACCGGTTCCGAACGATACTTTTTTCGATACTTTTATTCTAAGAAATATATTTTAACAAGATTACATAACACAATCTCAGAGAAACTTTGGTTTTATTTTTTTCAGGATGTTTGTGACACTTTTCACAGCAGGCTTATCTCTAAGACCAATAAACAAAGAACAAAAGCACAAAATGAACAAAGTGTATTTAACACAATATATTAGTGCAGACAGTTTTAATAAAGATCAAGCAGCTTTAAGTCAATCAATTTTTAGTATTTGTGAGGCTTACTGCTGCTTAAAGGTTTAGTTCACCCACAAATGTAAATTCTGTCATTAATTATCTACAAATGAAGATATTTTGGATTTAATCCGAGAGCTTTCTGATCCTCACATCATTGAATATTCATTGAAATTATTTTTGTTTACTTTGCGCACAGAAGTATTCTTGCAGCTTCATATAATTATGATTGAACCACTTTTATCACATGGACTTATTTACACTGTTTTTGGTTCCTTTCTGGACATTGAAAAATGCAGATCCAGTAAATCCAAATTATCTTTATTTGTGTTCTGAAGGTAAACAAAGATCTTCTGGGTTTGGAACAACATTAGGGTGGACATTTAAATAAGACAAGTTTAATGTAAACTTCATCATTTGTGCTGGGCACATTGTTGAAGTCAGGAAAATACCGAGGATGATGATGATGATGATGATGATGACTGCGCTGGCGTGATCTTCTTGCAGTCAAACACGGAGCAACTTTCTGCTCGTAAATTAATTCCGTGTACTGTGAGGTGTTTTATTGTGGGGCATACATTTATACATGTGACAGCATTCACGAGTTGTGCTTGTTGTTTTTCCCCTTTAAGAGAGCTGGAAGTGACGGGGTGTGTTTCCCCTTTAAGCGTGTGTGTCGAGGAGGAAAATAAAGCAATCGGTTCATAAAGTGTTCATCCCGCGTTTGATGTCTCTTCTTTTAATTTTCTCTGCTTAAACGGCCACATTATCATATTTGACGTGTTGCCAGTCTTGGTCGCGATAACTCTTTTACAGATATTGCATCGCACGCTGTTGCCGTTATTCTTTGCATAATGTAGCCATACTTTTGATCACTTAAACATCGTTTGCGTTGAATTTATGCTTTAAAGTGTAGTGTACGCATTACAGCCTCACATTTGACAAGCTCTGGGCGAGTGTGCGTAACCGCGGTAAACTATTGAGACAGCCTCGCAGCAGCCAATCACCAGCATTTGATCCGGGCACGTTTAGGATGCTGCAGGTTTTCTAGATCACTGACGTTGATAGTTTATACCCTTGGGTATCCAAATTTGGTACCGAACGAAAATGATTTTTCCGATACTCGATAGTATCCAGACGATTCGGTTTGTGCTTAAAAAGTATCGAACTCGATACCCAGCCCTACTAATAACTGATGTCTTTTCTCTTCACCATGATGACACCAAATAATATTTACATGTAAAGGCTTCACTAGGGTAATTAGGGTAAAGTTAGGGTAATTAGGCGAGTCATTGTATAACAGTGGTTTGTTCTGGAGACAATCCAACACTAATATTGCTGAAGGGGGCTAATAATATTGACCTTAACATGGGGTTAAAACTATGGGCTAGTTGCACATGATGGCGCCAGTGAGCTTCTGAGACGCTAGTGTGAACTATGAAGGAAATTTTGCATTTGTCGCCAAAAATAAGCATGTTTAAAATAATAATAATAATAAAAAAAACAAAGTAGTTTATCAGCGACAGGAGAAGACATCCTCGCTACTCTGCTGCATACCTCAGTGCACGGATTTGCTTTCATTTTTTCCCCGTCATGCTATTCACTGCGCCTCCGTGACACCGCAAACACTAAAAATACTTTTTTATTTAAATTTTTCAGGACCTTTAAGCCATCTCCTCAGGGGACAAACAGAAATTAAACTGATAGTTTGACCATTCTTGTGACCATATTAAATCGAGACACCTTTGCTGCGTCCCAATTCGCAGACTTCTAAAATTCTGTACTTGTTTGTGAAGGAAAAATATCTACTTTTGAGTGTGTCAAAGAAGAGTATGCGAGCATTAAGACATACTCCTTCCTCAATAACAGATGGTTATGTTGCTTAGGTATGATGAGCCCTGTCAATCATCCACACATAATGCACATTTCTGTCGTATTTAATTTCCTTACTGGAGAAGCAGCAGCAGCCACTCATGAGTGTTTCATGCAGAGAAATCTCCTCAGGTCAGACGTTAATGTCCAAACACGTCTTTGAGCTCAGTATGATGTTTCGGAGGAAATATAACACAGACAACGCCATTTCAATATTCTCCAGTGGGCTAGATATTAATTTACAGTCATACAATGACAGGGAAAAAATGAAAGCAGATCAGGTATACAGCAGAGTAGTGAGGATGTCTTCTCCTGTCGCTGATAAACTACATTGTCTTTTTATTATTATTATTTTAAACATGCTTATTTTTGGTGACAAATGCTTAATTTCCTTCATAGTTCTATGCGAGCGGAAGTGAACACGCACACTTGCGTCTCAGAAGCTCACTGGTGCCATCATGTGCAACTAGGCCATTAGAACTGCTTTTATTCTAGCTGAAATAAAACTAATAAGACTTTCTCCAGGAGAACAAACATTAGAGGAGATTCTGAGAGAAACTCCTGAATCTGACAAACATCATGAGGGAATATTTGAAGAAGTTCACAGGAGGGCTTCAGCTGTACACATCTCTCAAGTTCATGTTGCTTTATTATTCAAATATTCAGTATAATTGCATCAAAGTAATAAGATAAAATTTGAAGCCAGACTTGCTGTATTGTTGTGACATCTGTTACAGTGTTTGTGTCATGTTTGTTTGTATTGATCAGAACAAGCAATGAACAGTACATTTAGCCAAAACAGATAATAATAATAATAATGACAATGATGAAATCCTGAAATTATTCATGCTCCTGGCTAATTCTGACCTAATGTTTTTGTTCAAATGTCAATATTTTCTTGTACATCATCTTATCTTGTCATTTACAATCAAAAACAAACTTCCTGGTTGAAAAACGTAATTAAGTCAGAATTTGCCAGGTGTATGAATCATTTTAGGTTATATATACATATAAAATGCTTTATAATAATCTCTGTCTCTCCCTCAGGCGGGTCTGTCCCTAAAGGAGCGTCTTCTGATCGCTCTGGATGTGGTGGAGGGGATTCGCTTTCTGCACGGTCAGGGTCTCCTGCACCGCGACATCAAGCTGAAGAACGTCCTGGTGAGAATCTGCATCCTCTCTGACCCACACTTCATAACGCTTCATAAGGCTGTGTCATGCTCCATAATTCTTCATAGGGCTTCAAAACGCTTTCTTAAGGCTTCATAATTGTGCGTAATAACACTTCATGAGGTTGCTTCAAGCTTGGTAATCCTTCATAACACTTAATAAGGCTTCATAAAGCTTCATAAGTCTATGCCATCCTTCATAACATGTCATTGTGCTTCATAATGTTGCAAACTGCTTAATAAGGCTTCAAAGCACTTCGAAACGCTTTCTTAAGGGTTGATAATGCTTCATAATCCTGCTTCATAACCCTTCATGTGGCTGCTTTATGCTTCATAAAACTACATAATACTTCAAAATGCTTTGAGGCATCATTTGTGACCTTTTAAAAATATTCATAAGGCTGTGTCATGCCTCATAACATTTCAAAACGCTTCATATGGCTTCAAAATGCTTCATAACACTTGAGTCTATGCCATCCTTCATAACACTTCATTATGCTTCATAATGTTGCAAAACGCCTCATGAAGCTTCATAAAACTTCTAAGCACTTTAACACTTCATAATGCTTCATAATCCTGCTTCATTACCCTTCATGAGGCTGCTTTATGCTTCTTAAAGCTACATAACACTTCATTACAATTTGAAATGCTTTATGAGGCATCATTTGTGACCTTTTAAAAACATTCATAAGGCTGTGTCATGCTTTATACATTACAAAATTCTTCATATGGCTTCATAACACTTCGTAAGTCTACCATGCTTTATAACATTTCATTATGCTTTATAATGTTGCAAAACGCTTCATAAGGCTTCAAAACATTTCAAAATGCTTTTTTTAAGGCTTCATAATGCTTCATAACCCATCAATAGGCTGTTTTATGCTTCATAAAGCTATGTAACATTTCATAAGGCTTCATAACACTTAAAAATGCTTCATGAGGCATCATTTGTGACCTTTTAAAAATATTAAAAAGGGTGTCTGATACTTCATAACATTTCAAACAGCCTAAAATACAGCCTAAATATGCTTCCTAAGGCTTCATAACACTTCATAAGTCTATGCCATCCTTCATAACATTTCATTATGCTTCATAATGTTGCAAAACGTTTCATAAGGCTTCAAATCATTTCAAAACGCTTTCTAAAGTCTTCATAATCCTGCTTTATAACCCTTTCTTAAGTCTTCATAATCCTGCTTTAACCCCTCATGAGGCTGCTTTATGCTTCATAAAGCTACATAACACTTCATAAGGCATTATAACACTATAAAATGCTTCAAGGCATCATTTGTGACTTTTAAAAAATATTTGTAAGACTTAAAAACATTTCCAAATGCTTCGCTTTCTATAATGCTACATAAAACTTCTTCATAACACTTCATAAGGCTGCTTCATAATGCTTCATAATGCATTAATGATAAAAAAAATATTATGTGATTCCCATTTCATCCATGAGGGCAGCACCCCTCAGGAATCCTGCAAATAAATGATAGTTAATAAGGATGTTTACTTGTTGTTTTGAGCGCTGGGACACTAGATGACTCACTCTTATATTTATTAGATCTGACATCTTTCATGTGTTTTGCCTGTAGCTCATAATCTGCCCTTGTGCTCTGTGACTCATTTACCGACAGGCTTCAAAACATAACTGGCTTCATACTACTTTCATACACTACATAACACATACTACTTTACGCTACATAAGTGCTTATAGCTCGTTTTTAGTGGTTCATAAGGCTTCATAAGTTCATAGCAGTTCATAAGCCTTTATAATGCCTCACAACACCTCATAAGGCCTTATAAAACATAGTGGTTCTTAATAAGCTTCAAGAAACCTTTATGTAGTGCTATTAAGCTTTTATGACGACTCATGTAGTTTTATAAAGTTTCGAAGCGTGAAGTTCTATGAAGCTGTATGAGCTATTATAAAGCCTTATGAAACACTACAACTCTTTAAAGCCTTAAGAAATGCACAAAGATTTTGTAATAGTCTATAAGTCTTAGAAGTGTTTTATAAGGCTTTAATAATGCTTCTTAAGGCCTTATTTCATCGCAGCAGTTAGTGGGGCTTCATAAGGCATTGTAGTCAGTGCTTTGTAAGCTACACTTCATAAGGTTTTATTATGTTTTATAGTGCTTCACAAGGTTTTATAATGATTCACAGTGCTTTATAACACCTCATAAGGCTTCGTAACACTGCATAAGATCTTATAGCATTTTGTAACATTTCTAAAGGCTTTGTAACACTTCCTAAAGCTGTGGAATGCATTTTAAAACTCTTATAATGCTTGATGCTTTATAGCACTTAACAAATGTTCATAAATATTATCAGCCTTTCATAAGGGCTACTTAATGTTTCTTACTGCCTCCAATACTTTGTATTAAGCCTATATAAGTTTTCATAATGCTTCATAAGGTTTTATAATGTTTCATAGTGCTTCATAATTTTATAATGATTCACAGTGCTTTATAACACCTCATAAGGCTTTGTAACACTGCATAAGATCTTATAGCATTTTGTAACGTTTTTAAAGGCTTTGTAAAACTTCCTAAGGCTGTGCAATGCATTTTTAAGTTCTTATAATGCTTAATGATGCTTTATAGCACTTAACAAATGTTCATAAAGATTATCAGCCTTTCATAAGGGTTTCTTAATGTTTCTTACTGCCGCCAATACTTTGTATTAAGCCTATATAAGCTTTCATAAGGCTTTCATAAGGCTTCATAAGGTTTTGTAATGTTTCATAGTGGTTTATAACACCTCACAAGGCTTTGTACCACTTTGTAACACAATCCTTTAAGATCTTATGCAGTATTTCCTTTAGGCTTCATAAAGGTCCTATGGATTTGTAATGCATCATAAATGTCTTATAATGCCTAATGAGATTTATAACACTTCACAATGGTTCATCAAGCTTTTAAGCTCTTCTTAATGTTTTCTAAAGGCTTTTTGCTGCCTCAAATAGTTTGTATTATGTTATATAGTACTTCATAATGCTTCATAAAGACTTAATAAGTATTCATGATGCTGGCTTGTGTTCCTCTGTGCAGCTGGACAAGCAGAACCGGGCGAAGATCACCGATTTGGGCTTCTGTAAACCTGAAGCAATGATGTCCGGTAGTATCGTGGGGACGCCCATCCACATGGCTCCAGAGCTCTTCACAGGTCTGAGATCAGCAGTGCATTGCGTTCAAAACAGATAGTAACAGTCAATTATAATGGGATGGTTCATATAAATAATAATAATTATAATTATTATTATTATAAGTTTTACAATTTGATGTTTAAATCTTGGATGGAAGATTCCAGTGTTTATGTATCAATGACAGTTCATGAACATTTGCTAAACGAATGAAACGAGACTTTCCCATTTACAGACTCCCAACAGATGAAGACCGAATGTTCTTTTATTATTGAAAATGATTCATTACAGTCTTTAATCTTTTATGAATATAGCCAGAATTGTATGATATATTGATTGCAGATTTGTAAAATAACTTTTACTGTAATAATTGACAATATAACTCATTATAAATGGTTCATTTCAAACGATACAAGTAATCTTCATTTCTCTCAACATTAGTTATATATAGAAGTTGTTAATATTAATATAGCAGTAATAAGTCCAGTAATTCAGTAAAAATTGCTGTATACCCATCTTTTCTTGCTCTGTCTGACTGCACACGTGTGTTTGTGTCTTCAGGAAAGTACGATAACTCTGTGGACGTGTATGCCTTCGGGATCCTCTTCTGGTATCTGTGCTCCGGCTCCGTCAAACTCCCAGAAGCCTTTGAGAAGTGCGCCAGTAAAGACCAGCTGTGGACCAATGTCAAGAAAGGTGAAGTGCAAGGCATTCTGGGAAATAACTTTCACTTTTTGGTAGATTTAGATTACTCTTGTGCTCTTTTGCAGATTAGATTACTTGTGCTCTTTTGTAGGTTACATTTAGATTACTTTTCTGCTTATTTGTAGATTACATTTAGATTACTTTTGTGGATTAGATTACTTATGCTCTTTTGTAGATTACATTTAAATTACTTGTGCTCTTTTGTAGATTACATTTAGATTTTTTTTGCACTCTTTTGAAGATTAGATTACTTGCACTCTTTTGTAGATTACATTTAGATTACTTGCACTCTTTTGTAGATTAGATTTAGATTACTTTTGTGCTTTTGTAAATTAGATTACTTGTGCTCTTTTGTAGATTGCATTTAGATTACATATGCACTCTTTTGTAGATTAGATTACTTGTGCTCTTTTTTAGATTACATTTAGATTAGTTTTGCACTCTTATGTAGATTAGATTACCTCCGCTCTTTTGTAGATTACAGTTAGATTACTTTTGCACTCTGGTCGATTACCTTGTGTTTTGTAGATTACATTTAGATTAGATTTGTGCTCTTTTGTAGATTAGATTACTTGTGCTATTTTGTTGATTACATTTAGATTACTTTTGCACTCTGGTAGATTGTTCAGATTACTTTGTCTTTTGCAGATTACATTTGCACTTGCATATTACTTGTGCGCTTTTGTAGATTAAATGTAATCTACAAAAGACAAAAAGTAATCTAAATGTAATCTACAAAACCGCACAAAAGTAATCTG
>CAIGQQ010008968.1:4065-23268 GCA_903798035.1 Danio albolineatus
AGAGAGAGAGAGAGAGAGAGAGAGATCCTGGATTTAAAGAATATGTGTCTCTGGCCTTCACTGAGCTCAAGTAATAGTTTACTTGACAAAAATTGTGAATGAACTTGACTGTTGATACCTTAAATAATAAATGTCAAATAACCAACATTTCTCAAAATGGATACATCTTGTTTTGCAACAAAACTCATATATAAAGAACAATCAGAATGTTAATATTTAAATAACCTATTACTCTTAAATTATTTACCTTAACAATATAAACCCTTAAACTATAAACTACACACACAGCACTTGATGGCACACAATATAATCTATCAGTGCACATGAGCAGCACAATATGTACTGCATATAATTAATAGTTTGAATGAACAGATCGCTGAAGTGCTTCAATAGTCTTGTTGAATACTGGAATTAGCATGTAAGCTAACAAAATCACTCGTTCTCATTCACAATAGCAACACCGGGTTTTCTCATACAGCGATTTATTTGTAGTAATGTGGGAGGTTTTACATGAACGCATCTTTAAAGGCAACCAGTCGTCTACAGAAAGTTAAATTTTCTTCATGAAGAAAACTTGTTTCTTTTCTCAAATTAGTCCATCAAAATAAATGTGTCGTGTTTAGAAACCAAAGTCTTCATCTGTTACCCACAACACATCAAGAGTTTATCAAGTCAAAATCTCATAATCTAACACAAATCTGATCTGTCGGAACTGGTAAATGGCATTGTGTAGTCTGAACAGGGCTTTAGGGTGTCTGCATCGCTCGGTCACTGTCATTGCCTTATAGCAAGTTCACACCGCACGAGTTTAGCCGGACTTTCATTCGCCAACAAGTTTTGCAAAATTGCAGACAAAATTGAAGGCAAATCGGTGTGTATTCACGCAGGTGACAATCAAACAATGTGAATGAGCAAAAACACAATCTAAGGGTGTAGGACAGTGTTCCCTGCATCTGCCCAAACATTTTCTCCTCCCTAATCTTACTAATTTTCTTTTTGGTGCCGTCCATTTGATTGGTAAATTAAACAATTTGCAAGTGTGCAATGTGCACAAATATGGTATTCAAATATCGTTACATAATAAAGTTGAAACACATGTCGAGTTATTTTGTGTTCTTGCAGCCCGGCAGCAATCCTCACAACCTGGTACTCGGCTGTGACCCTGATCTACACTATAAAACAGTTGTCAAAATCTTCACCCCTTTTCAGTTATTAAGGTTAAATCTTCAGGTGTTCAAATGGTCTCATTTTCACTAACTTGATATGTATTCAAGAGTTCACACTTGTTTGGCATGCTGTCCCGGGAGAGAGCCCTAAGCTCATAAGATCCTCGAGCTCTGGGCTCCCTCCTGAAAGCAGGGCGAGAGGCGAGTTTGAGCTTAGGTAGATCTTGATTAACTTCCCTGACTTGTCTCTGTTCTAATGACAGATACAGGGATGGCTAAAGGGAGATATATGGCTTACTAAGAATTTGACTATGGGGTCGATTTAAAATGTTCAGTTTACTTGGGTCACGTGTTTTTGGACTGTGGGAGGAACCCAGGGGTTAGGTACTTTTAACCAGTGACATTCTTACTGTGAGGCAACAGTGCGAACCACTGGGCTGCCGTGTTGCCCAATCTAGAAAGGAGGGGGAGTAGGGGAATTCCTCAAGATGAAGATAACTGAGGTAAGAAACTCTGGTCATTTATAGTGAGTTAGGAATCATCTGATTGGTGAATTATGTGTTAGCTAATGCGAGACCAGTCGTGGACAAACACAAGCATGTGATCCTCTCGAAAGTAGTTTAGAAATAAACTTCACGTGAACAAACAGCCAAACTACATAAGAAAGCTGCCGTTTTGAATATACCTGTGTTTGTGTGGACAAGGCCTTAATTTTGAGGACTCTGCTCTCCATTGTGAAGCTTCATGTGAGTGCTGAGGCTTCTTTTACATTTAAAGCTCTTTCCACACTCACTGCATCTAAAACGTTCCTCTCCCATGTGAGTTTTCATGTGTTGCTTAATGGAGTCTTTGCGTGTGAGACTCTTTCCACACTGATCACATGTGAACACTATGGTTCCGGTGTGACCATCCATGTGGTTCATGAGGCTAGTTTTGGTTGTGAAGCTCTTTCCACACTGAGCACATGCAAACGGCTTCTCTCCGGTGTGACTTATCATGTGGTGTTTGAGTGTGTGAGTATATGGAAAACTTTTACCACACTCTGTACATGTGTAAGGTTTCTCTCCAGTGTGAATCCTCATGTGGATATCAAGGTTTTGTTTTTGAGAAAAACTTTTCCCACACTGTGTGCAAGTAAAACTTCTCTCTCCAGTGTGAGTTCTCATGTGGACTGTAAGTGTGCCTTTTTGCTTAAAACTCTTTTCACACTGAGAGCAAGAGTAAGGCTTCTCCCCAGTGTGAATTCTCATGTGCGCTGCCAAGTCTCCTGCACGATGGAAGCTTTGTCCACAGTGTTGGCATGTGTACGGCCTCTCCCCAGTGTGAATTCTTATGTGCTCTGCAAAGTTTCCTGCATTATAGAAGCTTTTTTCACAATGTTGGCATGCGTACGGCCTCTCTCCAGTGTGAATTCTCATGTGCACTGCCAAGTGTCCTGTAGTATAGAAGCGTTTTCCACACTGTTGGCATGTGAACGGCTTCCCTCCAGTGTGAATTCTCATGTGAATTTTAAAGCTTTGTATATAACCAAAGCTCTTTCCACACTGTTTGCAGGTGTAAGGTTTCTCCCCTGTGTGAACTCTCATGTGAACATCAATCAGAATCAGAATCAGAATCAGTTTTATTGCCAAGTGTGCTTCACACACACAAGGAATTTGCTTTGGCTACAGAAGCTTCCAGTGTACATAAAGTGACAAGTGACAACACAGAATAAATATTATAAAAGAAGACAATAGACATTAAACAGAGATGCAGTCCAACGATCTGGATGTTGAAATGTATGTACAGATGTGTTATAAATATACAGGTTAAGGTTTGGCTTTTGACTGAAACTCTTCCCACACTGTTCACAGCTGAAATTACACCTAGATTTGGATTTCCGAGGTCTTCTGCGTCTTTTTAGTCAGTGTGGGTTTTTCATCAGCTGTCATTTCTTGGTGTTTCTCTTCCATTTTATTCTGTTGATGAGTCTCTTCTTTCAGCACCATCAGTTCTTAAAAAGAAAAAAAAAGTTAACTTTACTATGAAGGCACAAAGCGACAAGCATAAAATGGATGTTTCACCTAAAAACTAAAATGACCTTACCATTTACTCTCTGTCATGTGGTTTAAAACATATCTTCTTTTGTGTTCAACAGGATCAAGAAAATCATAAAGGTTTAAAACCACACGAGGGAGAGTAAATGGTGAGGCAATTTTCATTTCCGCATCAACTATCCCTTTAAAGGGTTCCTATTATGAACCTTTTTTTTACAAGATGTAAAATAAGTCTTTTGTTTTCCCAGAATGTGTCTAAGGTTTAGCTTAAAATCAGATCATATACCTTGCAGAATATTGAATTTTGGGGGTCAGAGGAAAACCAAGCTCTTTTTGTGCCTGTGGCTTTAAATGTAAATGATCAAATGCACTCGCTCTAGATTACTCGTGTTGTGTCCCTCATGTGTATCTTTCACTGGATTTAAACAGTTTTAACCTGCTTAGAAGACCCAACTGAGACAAATCCTGCATGTTTATAGCAAGTACGCATAATTCCCCAGTACTGGGTTGCAGCTGGACGGGCATCCGCTGTTTAAAACATATGCTGAATAAGTTGGTGGTTCATTCCGCTGTGGTGACCCCTGAAAGGTACTAAGCCGAAGGAAAATGAATGAGATTTTGCAAATGCTTAAAGCCATGTTTGCTGTAGACTGGAGTGATGAGGAGATGAGAAGATGACATACTTTGCTACTTTCATTCATTTGTACTTTTGTCTTTGTTTTCTTGCCCTTGTGCATGTCCTGAGGCTCAGCTGAAGAACTACGTGGTGACATTTTATATACCCGGCAAGATGCAGAAATGCCATCTAAAAAGGTTACCTGTTGTTTGTCCAATCAGGGACAGTGACAACGTAAATATACAAATAATAATGTTAACCCGAGGTTTGCCAATGTGAAACGTCTGTTAATGGACACCCAGGTATAGCATGAGCAGTGTGGAATGTTATCACAGATAACCCAGGATTCTGTTTATGCAGGGTAAGAATGACCCAGTGTTAACAGGCCATAGCAGTGACCTGATCTCATATGCTATTGTTTTAGAACTTCCAATTCAGTTGCCTATTGGATAAATGACCAGGAATATTAAATGACAGAAAACGGTCACACTACACACTCTACAAACAAGTTCATGACTATACATACAAAGAAAAATAATAAAATTTGAAAATATGACTTGATGCAACATCAAGCAGCATTAGGCATGGGCCAGTATAAGATTCTGACGGTATGATAACCTTGGATAAAAATATCACGGTTTTACTGTACTGCTCTAAAATTTATTCTTTTTAAAATGTCTGGGTCAAAAACAAACTCTTTTTTCCCTTTTTACACATGCAGTATATATATATATTTATATTAGAGAAACTTTTATAATATTTTGGAGCAGTAAACATGTCATGTAAACAGCAGTAAACATGAAGACTTCTGCTGTCTTCATTAGTTTTCAAAAACACATTTCTTTACAATTTAAAAAAGTTTTTCTGCTGGAGATACTGTTGTCCTAAGAAACCTAAAACTAAATGTTAAAAAACAAATCTTACATATACTGAAGGAACGGTATAGCAAAACATTTCAGCAGTTTTAAAACCTTGACTTTTCCAAACTGTGGTATACGTTGAAAACGGTTTTCATCCCATGCCTAAGCAGCATAACACTGTTTTTAGGATCTAAAATATTCTATATTTTTTTAAGGTCTCAAGCAAAAAGATTCCAATAGCGGCGCCTGCTGGTACGTGAAGAATATGGTCAATACTGATCAACTTTACACTCAAGTGTTTGCATATCATCAACATGCTGTAATCCATTTCTGAAACAGCAAAAGTCACTTTTAGACTAGTTTGTTGGCCAGTTGTAGTCAGTGCAATACTAAACGTTATTGTTCCACTAGAATTTGTTAGTTTTGTCTCACAAAGACATCACAAGACATTTTCAAGACCACTAGGAATGAAGTTTTAAAGTCATAAAGGGCTAAAGGTAAGGAATTTTTCAAATGGCCCAGATAGAAAAGGGCAAATAAAAATTGATAAAAAATATTACAATTTAATACATTTAATAATACAATAATGAATGATTAATAAAAAATACAATACTTTAGATATTTCTTAGCAAATTATTTTAAATATTGTGTAAAAACAATCAAGCTCTACTTGTCTCCACAGACTATAATAAACTAAATCTATGCACAACAATCTGTCCAGGTCGATGTCCTCAGCAGTAAATACATGGAGCACGTTTAAACAAATGTTATTGTGAGGAAAATAATTAAACCATTATGATAAATACAGTTAAAATGACCTTTTTTGAGTAAAAAGTTAAAATTTTTATTCAGATGGATTGTTGGTGATTATAAACAAAGGAAAATTAAGACTTGTTTAAACAAGATTTAAGACTTTAAGGCCTAAAAACTTATTTTGGATTTTAAGACTTTTAAGCCCTCGCAGAAACCCTGTTTAAAACACAATAGCCCTGGTAATTAGTTATTATAATGATGTGATTCTAACTCAGATACTATCTGTGAGAACTAATAAAAACTACTAGAAACAAGATTAAACCCATAAAGTTGATGAAAAAGGGAATTGTGATCAACGTGACATATGCAACTGGAAAGTACTAAGCAAACACTATCACCGTAATAGCAGATATCTTCTAGGAGAATACTGTAGGTCAAATATTGTCAGCTTATTTCAACCTTTTTTATTGCATTGTTTTTAATAAATTTTATATACCGCCAGTGCTCAAGGACGCTTTACAAACAGTAGGAGAACAAGAGAAGCAATAACCTTAAGAATGTAGAGAAAATGGCAGACTAATAATACATAAAAAGAATGGCAAAAGACATGCGAACAAGTGACGGAGGAAACTCATTCCTGTCTTTCAATGAGTGCTGATGTGCGTTTAGGAGAACTAGGCAGCACACTAAGGGCTGCAAGATGGATTTAATTTAGTATAGGGGTGGGCGATATGGAAAAAATATCATATCACGATTTTTTCCGGGAAAATCACGATTCACGATTTTTATCACGATTCTTTTTTTAAGTTGATTTTTAAAGACTATTTTGCAAATTACACAGGTACAATACAACTAAACTAATGTCCCAATATTAAAATATACTATTCTGCAAAGGAAGAACAATCAACAAGACTTGCAATTACCATCAAAATGAACATTTAACAAATCTAACAAATCTTTATTAGACAGATCCTCAGCAACACCTTCAACAATGTAAATGGCTTTTTTTCACAAAGTCAACAAAACTAGTAGTGTTTTGAACTTAAAAAATGCATAATAATCATGATAACCATGAAACCATGATTATTCTTCAGACTACATGATTATACAACCAAAATCTATAATCGCTGCATCCCTGATTGTTACGCAGTTCAAAACAACATATCAATGTGTTTGTAGAAGCCTTCTTGAGCAATGCACTTATTTTTTTGTGCTTTAAAAATACAACATTTTAATGTGTTTGTAAAGAAAGCCACATTGTACAATGCAGTGATGTTATGTAGTTTCAAAATACAACATATTAAGATTTTAATGTTGAAAAGGCCAACGTGGGTGTCTTGAGGAGCAAAATACAGCATATGGACTCTTATATTGCTGTAGTGTCATCATCACTTATATTGAAAGTCATCTCTGGCCCCTTTATTTGGGATGCTTTTCATGCCAACTACGGTCCGTGTTATTTCAGTGAGAAATGTCGTGAGCGCAGTCTTACGGGGCGAGATCACATTAATGTACAGTAATACGTGCATGCGGGTCTCCGCTTGCGCGCCTTTTTCCTCCGTTCGTGCACACAACTTCTTGCGCCCTCAAATAAACGCTGCCGAAGTGTGATTTAGTGCGTTTCTGTAACACGTATGTTTCCAACATTGATAAGATTTGCTATGAATATTTACGAATGTCTCCAATAAACCTACAGAGCGGCATTAATGCGTCCTGAAGTAAAGTGAAGCAGCTTTAAACTCCAGCAAGAGAAAGTAATTGCATGCCGAAGCGTAGAGCTTTATCTGTAAAGTATATTTATGGAAACTGTTCATCTTTACTGAAAGCTGCGCCGGTATGCTGGCCTCACGCATCGCGCAGCCCTGTCAGCATGTAACCTCAAAGGGTTAAACAAATGACACACAGCACTGGTTACACAAAAGTTCCTGCTGTTATAATTCACTTACCTTTTAATACGTTTTGGTGCGACTGTAACCCGCTATTGAAAAAAAAAAAACAACGACAGACGACTAAATGTTTTGAATGAGAAGCAGTAATAGCCGTGGCGGGATGAATTAAGGTGAGGCGCCCGTCATGGAAGAATGAATGTCGCGGAAGCACTGCACTATATGCTGTATGGCGATACAACGATTTTTCTGAAAAAGTGGATCGTGCAGGTTGTGGATCGTGATACGATTAAATATCGTATTATCGCACAGCCCTACTACAAACACACGTTAACACGTTTGTGATCATATTTTACCAATGATGCAGCATAGGGAAATTCCTGAGTTTGCAGTAACTGAAATGCCAACAGGACTGGTTTGCAGAAGCACTTCTCTAGCGTGTATCTGCTCGAGAGCTCCACAGTATTTTAGATTCTTAGCATCTGATGATGTGATGCACTAAACATACTAATCACAACGGTGTGATCATACAGTACAGGGAACAGCCAGTGCTGATCACATCAGTGTTATTGCACGCATCAAATGGTAAAAGAGTATTTTCATATATTTTTAATTATTATTCAGTGATTCCTCACCACTAGAAGGAAGTTCACCAAGCTTGAACTTTCCAATGCAGCGAAATGTGAGATTTGTCACTCAAGCTTGCATTTCTGGGCTGACACATTTGCGTGCGTATGAATGGAAGTCTATGGGGAGAAAAGTCCAGTGTGACCACAGCTTTACTGTGACAGTAAGTGATGGTTGGGTATTTTCTTCAGATAGACACATTTGCAGATGTCCAAGAGGAAGGGGACGGTGGTGGGCTTGAGCCGGGCTCAGACTACATGAGTTTTAAAATCCTAATTGATAATGAAATCTGGTTGCAGCGCACACATGAGGAGAATTGACGATGAATTTATTAGCCTCCCTCAAATCTTAAACATGCGCACACTACAAGATATGAAAACTGCAGCACAGCACTACAAGATATGATTAAGATTATCGTGACCAATGGAGCACATCACTCTCTTTATCAATAATTACCATTTATTATTCTACTGATATTAGACCAACTGCCACTACTGGCAAAAAAACTCAAAATACATTAGATTCCTGTTTGTGTAGCTGTTAGTGGCAGATATAAAGTTAAATAAATGGTGATCAATACAAAACATGTTTAGACAAATGTCTAATAATAATAATAACAATAGTAGTAATAATAATAGGGGCGTCACGGTGGTGTAGTGAGTAGCACGTTTGCCTCACAGCAAGAAGGTCGCTGGTTCGAGCCTCGGCTGGGTCAGTTGGCATTTCTGTGTGGAGTTTGCATGTTCTCCCCGTGGTTGCGTGGGTTTCCTCCGGGTGCTCCGGTTTCCCCCACAAGTCCAAAGATATGCGGTACAGGTTAATTGAGTAAGCTAAATTGTCCGTAGTATATGTGTGTGAATGAGAATGTGTGGATGTTTCCCAGAGATGGGTTGCGGCTGGAAGGGCATGCGCTGCGTAAAACATATGCTGGATAAGTTGGCGGATCATTCCGCTGTGGCGACCCCAGATTAATAAAGGGACTAAGCCGAAAAGTGAATGAATGAATAATAATAGGCTTATAATCTCCCCATTATGCCCTGATGTGCCGTGCTTTTTTAGTTCAGAAGCAGAATTGTTACCTGTTGCACTGCCTGTATAGTGTGGAACAATATAAAAATTCACTGAATGCAATGTAAAATGTGGTCTACAGTTCTCTTTCTGATAAAAACACCTGTTACAGCATATAGAACTACTCTCTCTGGGTTTACGGGACTAGACGCAGGCCTAATGGTTGTTTATACTGTACACACTAATCTATCCCCCATCCTAAACAAAGCCCTCACAGTAAAGATAGATTTGTCATTTCTAAAAGCACATTTTAATGTTTTAAGTATTTTATTTTTTTTGGACTGGCAATGTAGTAAGCCTAGCTACTCAGCTACATCTGGGTCATAAATATTCACACACACAGAATAACATTAGTGGCTAATGAAAAATGATCATTTAAGCTTATTGTAAATGAACTTATATTATTTATGTATTAAAAATGACACGATTCTCCCTAGCTCTTCTCTTTAGTGATGCTTTGAGGCCGTCGTCACAGCCACAAACAGAATAACTCGCTTATTTTAATTTTAGTAATATTTGACCAACTGCCATTACAGGAAACACTAATAGCCTGCACTCAAAATAGGCTACATTACGTCTCAGTTTGCATAGCTGTTCATGTAGTTAGCTTATAAAAGTAAATGAACACACACAAGGTGAGCCGCAAGTGTCTGTTCTCTCTTTCACACACAAAATTCTCTCTCTCACACACAAACATGGGTTTCATAACTGCGTATAATATATAGCTACACTCTAAAAAAAAATGGTGCTAAATAGCACCAAAACTGGTTCTTTGGTCGTAACGAGGGGGGAACCTTTTTTGGTGCTATACAGCACCTTAAAAAAATAGGTGCTATATAGTACTTTTGTCAAATGGTGCTATACAGCACCTATATTTTAAGGTGCTCATAATGTTACTTTACCTTTCCGCAAATAAAACCGGCATAAGAGTTATGAGAATTAGCTATAAGAACAAGTGCTTACCAGTAGTATTGGTGCTATATAGCACTTTAAACACCCCAAAGAACCACTGAAAAACCTTTATGGTGCTTTAAATGTTCTTTACACAGTAAAAGTGCTATATAGCACCCTGACCACCTTAAAGAACCACTGGGGAACCACTGAAGAACCTTTATGGTGCTTTAAGTGTTCTTTACACAGTAAAAGTGCTAAATAGCACCTCAAATATCACAAATAACTTCTGAAGAACCACTGAAGAACCTTTTTTTTAGAGTGTAATAATAATAGGCATTTTGGATTTGAGCAATATGTCTAAACCAATGTCCAATAATAACAATATTTCTAACAATAATGTAAATCTCTCCATCTTGCTGTGATGGCTGTGCTGTGTTTGACTGGCAATAGCTCTGCTTTTAGATCGCTATAACCCTCTTCAAAAGCCAAATTGTACCTGTTGCACATTTAATAAGTCCAGTAGTGTAGAAAAATAAACTAATTGAGTCAATGCAACACCCCTGGTCTTCAGTTATCACTCTCTGTCAGAATATTCTCATAGATACAAATATTGTCTTATAGATTTAGCCTACTCTTTGTCAGTGTACAGGACTAGGCTATATAAACGTAGGCCTAATGATTTTATAGGCTGTTGAACTAATTCTGTCCCCATCATAGAAAATAAACACAGTTTAATATGTTTAATCATTTTGGGTTATTGAGATAACTGGCAATGTTTTAGTACCTGCTACACATGAGTCATAAATATCTGCACACCGGTATAAGAATAAAGTTAAATCTGGCTAATAATAAAGGATATTCATTCATTCATTTTCTTTTCAGCTTAGTCCCTTTAATAATCCGGGGTCGCCACATCGGAATCAACCGCCAACTTATCCAGCATTTGTTTTACGCAGCGGATGCCCTTCCAGCCACAACCCATCTCTGGGAAAATAATAAAGGATAATTTAAGCTTATTTAAACATAATATATTTATTTATTTATTGAAAGCAACATGATTCTCTCCAGCTCATGGCTTTGTTAATACAGAATAGGTTGGAACGATTTAAAATCCTGCATATCAAACATGTTTGCTATGATCGGAGAGGCTCTGATTTGTGTTCAAGATAGCGAGATTCTATCTTTAAATGGCTCACATTACCAGATTATCTGCGCTGAGAATCAGAACCGATCAAAGTCCTCGACAAGATTTTATCTCCTGTTTTCAGTAGGTGAAAATAAATTGGGCTAAAACTTCGCTAGATGTCTTGTCTGTGGCAGGTGTTTTTTTTTTTCAGGTAATGGACACAACAGGCAGGAGAAGGAAACTCACAAGAGCATCGGTGGAGATTTCTCTAGATTTATCGGTGGAGAACAGTTTGTGCATTGCAGGAGCTCAGCCAGCAGGTAGGGCTCTGTTTGGGCTGCCTTTGTCTTTTACAGATTGGGGTGGAGCAGAGAAAGAAGACTCACAAGGGAACAGTGGAGATTTATCCGAAGAACATTGGACAACACTTTGCTTATTGCTGGAGATCAGCCAGGAAGTAGAGCTCTGTTAGTCTTGTTTTTGTCTTTTGCAGATTAGACTGGGACATGTGGAAAAATGGGAATGACTACACATGTCCTGATTTTGCCAAGTGCTAGTTGTCCTGAGACCAATATTTTTTCATGATGACCCAGGGATAACAACTCCATCAGCCAATCAAACGTAATTACGTCATCATTATGTGTGGGCAGAGTCTGCAAAAACACACAAATTAAACAAGAAAGAAAAACACTCACCTGCCATTTTGTACCGGTGAAAAGGACACATAAAAAGGTGAGATCACTTTTTTTCTTCTTCTAGTAAATTACAGAAGTAGTTTTGATCATAAAATGTGTGTTTAGGGATTTGGCCTTTTTTCCAGCGAAGCGAACATTTAACTTTAGTTTGCATTAAGTTAGCCTAATTAGCCGTCCCTAATGTTACAAGTCTAGATTGGTGTGCTGCTCTACTGTTGCTGTGATTTACTTTATGGCTCAAATTAAAACAAGCTAACAAATATAGTTTTTTTTAAGTGACTAAAATTGGCCTTTTCTAACTTATAGCGACCGTAATTTTTTTTCGAATACTTGTGCTTTTAGCAAATATTATGTCAATTTCGATTAAAAACAAACGACTGAAATGCGGACCAAAACAGCGCTGTTTTGAACAAAAGCTAGTTACGTTATTTGAGACGCTAACATACTGTGTGATTCGCTGCAAAATCCTAGTTAAAGCGATTTAATTTGATTATTTATTTTTTTTATTATGTTGAACTCAGGTCAACATCGCTAATTGTCTTTGATACTTATTAATATTTACTTCATCATCGCCGATTCATTAATACAAATCATTAATATGTTTACCTCAGATTATCGTGGCTGATTTATTAATATCATTAATATGTTTACCTCAGGTCACAGGCTACGTTAGCAGCAGCGGTGTGGAAGGAGCCTCCACTCTTTCTATAACAAGCTACAAGTCATTTATCTATCCAACTTAATCTTACTTATCTATATTATAACTAATCACAAGTCAGAAGCTGTTTAAGGATGGTTGAAATGATAAACATCCTGCAGTTTGTTTGCTCTGACAGCTCAGCTGCAGGTAGCCTAAGCCAGGCAGTGCAACAGTGCTTTTTTTTGTTTAATGTCCACTGTCACTATGTGAAGCATAAGCACACACTACGTTCTTTGTGTATATATTGTTCCATATATTTATGTTTTTTTTTTTTTTTTTTTACCAATTTAAGATGTTTGACAATGTTAAGATAAAAATGTTGCATTTTGGCATGCTTTTTGACTTATTTATGAACTATTTATATGATTATTTATTTTTAAAAAATTGAGCTTTCATTGAGCTCAAGTAATAGTTTAATGTACAAAAACTGTGAATGAACTTGACTGTTGATATCTTAAATAATAATAATGTCAA
The DNA here is from genome assembly GCA_903798035.1 of Danio albolineatus. Classification (NCBI taxonomy): domain Eukaryota; kingdom Metazoa; phylum Chordata; class Actinopteri; order Cypriniformes; family Danionidae; genus Danio; species Danio albolineatus. Next base: position 16,967 of record CAIGQQ010008968.1, read on the forward strand.
ATAACTAACATTTCTCAAAATGGTCATATCTTGTTTTGCAACAAAACTCATATATAAAGAACAATCAGAATGTTAATATTTAAATAACTTATTACTCTTAAATTATTTACCTTAACAATATAAACCTAAAACTATAACCTACACACACAGCACTTGCAGACAGCACACAATATAATCTATCAGTGCACATGAGCAGCACAATATGTACTGCATATAAATAATAATTTGAATGAACAGATCGCTGAAGTGCTTCAGTAGTCTGTTGAATACTGGAATTAGCATGTAAGCTAACAAAATCACTCATGTTCTCATTCACAAAGCGACACTGGGTTTCCCATACAGCGATTTATTTGTAGTAATGTGGGAGTTTTCACATGAACGCATATTTAAAGGCAACCAGTCGACTACAGAAAGTTTAATTGTCTTCATAAAGAAAACTTGTTTCTTTTCTCAAATTAGTCCATCAAAATAAATGTGTCGTGTTTAAAACCAAAGTCTTCATTTGTTACCCACAACACATCAAGAGTTTCTCAAGTCAAAATCTCATAATCTGACACAAATCTGATCTGATGTACCTGGTAAATGGCATTGTGTAGTCTGAACAGGGCTTTAGGGTGTCTGAATCGGTCGCTCACTGTCATTGCTTTATCCTAAGTTCACACCGCACGAGTTTATCTGGACTTTCATTCGCAAACAAGTTTTGTGAAATTGCAGTCAAAATTGGAGGCAAATCGGTGTGTATTCACACGAGTGACGATCAAACAATGTGGATGATCAAAAACACAATCTAAGGGTGTAGGACAGTGTTTCCTGCATCTGTCCAAACATTTTCTCCTCCCTAATCTTACTAATTCTCATTTCAGTGTCGACCATTTGATTGGTAAATTAAGCAATTTGCATGTGAGCAATGTGCACAAATATGGTATTCAAATATCGCTACATAATAAAGTTGAAACACATTTCGAGTTATTTTGTGTTCTTGCAGCTCGACAGCAAACCTCACAACCTGGTACTCGGCTGTGACCCCTGATCTACACTATGAAAGTTGTCAAAATCTTCACCCCTCTTCAGTTATTGAGTTTAAATCTTCAGGTGTTTAAAGGGTTTCATTTTCAGTAACTTAATATGTAATCAAGACAGAGATAACTGAGGTAAGAAACTCTAGTTATTTACAGTGACTCAGGAATCATCTAATTGATAAATATGTGTTAGCTAATGTGGGATCATAAGCATGTGATCCTCTCGAAAGTAGTTTATAAATAAACTTCACTGAATGAACAGCCAAACTACCATTTTGAATATACCCGTTTGTGTGGACAAGGACTCAATTTTGAGGACTCTGCTCTCTATTGTGAAGCTTCAGGCGAGTGCTGAGGCTTCTTTTACGTTTAGTCTTTTACGTAAGTCCTTTCCACACTCACTGCATCTAAAATGATCCGCTACTGAGTGATTCTCCATGTGTTTCTTAATAGAGTCTTTGCGTGTGAGACTCTTTCCACACTGATCACATGTGAACACTATGGTTCCAGTGTGACTATTCATGTGGTTCATGAGGCTAGCTTTGGTTGTGAAGCTCTTTCCACACTGAGCACATGCAAACGGTTTCTCTCCGGTGTGACTTATCATGTGGTGATTGAATGAGCTTTTATATGTGAAACTTTTACCACACTCTGTGCATGTGTAAGGTTTCTCTCCAGTGTGAATCCTCATGTGGATGTTAAGGTTTTGTTTTTGAGAAAAACTTTTTCCACACTGTGTGCAAGTAAAAATTCTCTCTCCAGTGTGAGTTCTCATGTGGACTTTAAGTGTGTCATTTCGCTTAAAACTCTTTCCACACTGAGGGCAAGAGTAAGGCTTTTCCCCAGTGTGAATTCTCATGTGCACGGTCAAGTATGCTGTATTATAGAAGCTTTTTCCACACTGTTGGCATGTGTGCTTCCTCTCTCCAGTGTGAATTCTCATGTGCTGTGCAAAGTTTCCTGTATTATAGAAGCTTTTTCCACAGTGTTGACATGTGTACGGTCTCTCTCCAGTGTGAATTCTCATGTGCAGTTTAAAGCTTCCTGCATCATAGAAGCTTTTTCCACACTGTTGGCATGTGTACGGCCTCTCTCCAGTGTGAATTCTCATGTGGGCTTTAAAGCCTGGTATATAACCAAAACTCTTTCCACACTGTTTGCAGGTGTAAGGTTTCTCCCCTGTGTGAACTCTCATGTGAACATCAAGGTTTGACTTTTGACTGAAACTCTTTCTACACTGTTCACAGCTGAAATTACACCCAGATTTGAATTTCCGAGGTCTTCCGCGAGATGAAGTCTTTTTAGTCAGTGTGGGTTTTTCATCAGTCGTTATTTCTTGGGGTTTCTCAGACTGCTGTTTCTCTTCCATTTCATTCAGTTGATGAGTCTCTTCTTTCAGCAACATCAGGTCTTAAAAGAAAAAAAAAAAGTTAACTTTAGTATAAAGGCACAAAGCGACAAGCATGAAATGGATGTTTCACCCACAAATGAAAATGACCTCACCATTTTAGATTAGATTTAACTTTATTATCATTACACATGCACAAGTACAAGGCAACGAAATGCAGTTTAGGTCTAACCAGTGCAATAGCAGCAAGTGCAGAATACAGGTATAAATTATAAAGTGCAATTACAGAAAAACTATGGTGATATTTACAGATGGATGTACTATGAACATTATATACAGGTTGCAATAATTATAAACAGAGATTTACAATAAATGATTATACGTACAGGTTGCTATTAATAATCAGAAGTGTGCAGAGGGATAAACATAATTACAGATGTACATGTATAGTGGGTATGTACAGTTCAAATAAATTAATCAGTGCAATGTGGGCTGCTATTAATAATCAGAAGTGTGCAGATAATACATAATTACAAATGTATATGTACAGTAGGTATGTGCAGTTTAAATAAATGAATCTGTGCAATGATTATGTGCTATTTTTAAATGTGCAAATGTTAAGTAGTGCAGTGATTGTGAGGAGTAAAAGTTATGAGGAGAGTGGGGGGTGTATTAGGGGGGGCAAAAGATTCAGTGGGGGGCAGAGTTCAAGCTGTTCCTCAGTCTGCTGGTTTTTGTCAGATAAAAACTAGCAGATAATTTACTCTCCGTCATGTGGTTTTAAACATTTCCTTTCTTCTGGAACACAAAGTAAACCATTGTTTTTTTACAATATCTTCTTTTGTGTTCAACAGAATCAAGAAACTAATAAAGGTTTAAAACCACACGATGAAGAGGAAATGGTGAGGCTATTTTCATTTCTGCATCAACTATGCCTTCAAAGGGTTCCTATTATGAACCTTTTTGTTACAAGATGTAAAATAAGTCTTTGGTGTTCCCAGAATGTGTCTGAGGTTTCAGCTCAAAATCAGATCATATACCTTGCAGAATATTGAATTTTGGGGTCAGAGGAATACCAAGCTCTTTTTGTGTCTGTGGCTTTAAATGCAAATGATCAAATGCACTCGATGTAGATTATTCGTGTTGTGTCGTGTTGGAAGACCCGATTGACACAAATCCTGCATGTTCATAGCAAGTACACATAATTCACGCTTATATTAGTGAGTTTGCATTATTGTATATAACTTATGCAAATGTTTCCCAGTACTGGGTTGCAGCTGGAAGGGTGTTTGCTGTTTAAAACATATGATGGATAAATAGGTGGTTCATTCCACTGTGGCGACCACTGATGAATAAAGTGACTAAGCCGAAGGAAAATGAATGAATGAACTTATGCAAATACTTAATGCCACATAAAAAATATTAAAAAAATTACATATACTGTAGGAACGGTACAGCAGAAAATTGTAGTGGTTTTGAAACCTTGACTTTTCCAAACCGCACTATACCTTGAAAATGGTTATCGTCCCATGTCTAAGCAGCATAACACTGTTTTTAGGATCTAAAAATGTATTATTTTTAAAAAGTCTCAAGCAAAAAGATTCCAATGGCGGCGCCTGCTGGTACGTGAAGAATATGGTCAATATTCTGACGAACTTTACACTCAAATGTTTGCATATCATCAGCATGCTGTAATCCATTTCTGAAGCAGCAAAGGTCATTTCTAGACTAGTTTGTTGGCCAGTTGTAGTCAGTGCAATGCTAAACGTTATTGTTCCACTATAATTTGTTTGTCTTGTCTCACGTCGTCCCACAACATCAATATAGTTCAGAATACTTTACAATGTTTTATAATAATTAATTACTTTAGTCTCCATTTCATTCAGCATGTTTATTATTGGGGGCATCCACTGGTCCAGATGAAAAATACTTTTATGTGCCCCTTCAAAAAAAAATTATAATTGAATACATTGAATAATACAATAATAAATGATAATAAAAAATGTAATATATTTTAGATATAATCATTTTCTTTCCAGCTTAGTCCCTTTATTAATCTGGGGTCGCCACAGCAGAATGAACCGCCAACTCATCCAGCATATGTTTTATGCAGCGGATGACCTTCCAGCTGCAACCCATTTCTGGGAAACATCCAAACACCCTCATTCACACTCATACACTACAGACAATTTTGCTTACCCAATTCACCTGTACCACGTCTTTGGACTTGTAGGGCAAACCGGAGCACCCGGAGGAAACCCACGCGACCACGGGGAGAACATGCAAACTCCACACAGAAATGCCAACTGACCCAACCAAGGCTCGAACCAGCAACCTTCTTGCTGTGAGGTGATCGTGCTACCCACTACGCTACTGTGGCAGCCTTATTTTAGATATTTCTTAGCAAAAGATTTTGTATATTGTGAAAAAACAAGCTAGCTTTACTCGTATCCATACACTTTTTCCCACATAAACTTTCTTTTTAAAAAAAAAAATTGTTAAAAAATGTAGAAATGTTTTAAAAGTTTTAAAGACTATAATAAACTAAGGCCCCATTTACACTAGTGCGTTTTAGTTTGAAAACAGCGTTTTAGCATGAAAACGATCTGCGTCCACACTACCGTTTCACCCCGCATTTCTGGACATATCTGCGTCCACACCACGCCACTAAAAACGTATATCACGTGACTCTTCGCGCACTCTGGGCATGCACGTTTAAGTATAAACAGGAAGCATGTGTCTCGCGCGGCATTTGGTTAAACGCTGGTTGAACAATGAACGCGATGGCAAAGAAAGCAAGAGAGGTATTTTTGTGGACAGACGACGAGGTCGAGTTGTTACTTAAAGTAACAAATGAATATAAAACATCCATGGCTATCGAAAATACAGTGTTTACAGTGAAGGCTGGTATTGCTGTTTTCCGGTGACGTTATAGCCATGTGCGCTTGTCGAATAAGGGAAGGTTTACGTAATGACCCAAAGCCCCAATCACGTAGCGGATCTCAGCAGCCACACCTCCGTTTTCCAATGTCTCTGTTTTGCACCGTCTATACTGAGACGGGGCAGCAGCGTTTTAGAATCAACACGGCCTCTCCAGCGTTTTCAAAACGCTCCATTTTCGCGGCTCGAAAACTCCGGCGTAGTGTGGACGGATGGCTTAACCGTAGCAAAACTTACACTAATGCGTTTTCGTTTTAAAACGCATTAGTGTAAACGGGGCCTAAATCTATGCACAACGATCTGTCCAGGTCGATGTCCTCAGCAGTAAATACATGGAGCACGTTTAAACAAATGTTATTGTGAGGAAAATAATTAAACCATTATGATAAATAGAGTTAAAATGACCTTTTTGAATAAAAAGTTTAAAAGTTTTATTGAGATGATTGTTGGTGATTGTATGGGTTTTGGCCAGATTGGGGAGCAAAAAAAGAACAAAGGAAAAAGAAGACTTGTTTAAAAAAAGATTTAAGACCTACAACACAATATTTCAGTCAATTTATGACATTTTAAGGTCTAATATTTGATCAAAATGATCATCAACGTGACATGCAAATAGAAAGTACTAAGCCAATACCTTAACAGAATATATCTTCTATGAGAATACTGTAGGTCAAATATTGTCAGCTCAGTTAAACCTTTTTAATTTGTTTTGAATTAATTTTATATAGTTCCAGTGCTCAAGGACGCTTTACAAACAGTAGGAGAACAAGAAAAGCAATAATCTTAAGAATGACAAAAGACATGAGAACAAGTAATGAAAGAAACTCATTCCTGTGTTTCAGTGAGTGCTGATGTGTGTTTAGGAGAACTAGGCAGCACACTCAGGGCTGCAAGATGGATTTAATTTAGTATTCTTATTATTAAAATATATCTGAATGAGGATCAAAGGACTGAGTTGGTCTTTGAGAATGAAAATTAACCTGTTTGTTCCTGCG
>CAIGQQ010008974.1:2933-19710 GCA_903798035.1 Danio albolineatus
TTCCAACAATTAAAGACACAGAGAATAGATGTTGAGTGCAAAGAATAAATTTTATTTTAAAAAAAGGTGCACCATACTAATCAAATAAAAACAATAAAAAATATATATATATAACTAACGCAAGCAGAAATGTTACTAATAGAATATAGAAACAAACTTGATAAGGTATTATAGCCTACTGTACTATTTACTCTTCAAATAAATAAAATGTGATCCACATTGTTGATGAGATTTTGTATAACATTTTCCCTGTCATCCTCTTCATTTTGAGGAAAAAGCTGTTCCACAGGGCCCCTGAACATGTCTACTGGCATGTACAGTGTTTTGAACAATACTATATAAACTACTTCAATTAATCTGTTGTGGTAATACTATAGTTGCTTTAGTAACACAACAAGTGAAATATAAACAAATTACCCAGTGCTGTAGTTTTTTTTTTTTTTTACAATATAGGGTATATTATTCTACAATTTACCACACTTTACTGTTGTAAAACTACACTTTGTATTTCATTTTATCAGTTCACTATTCTTAATACAGAATTATTAACAAGTCGAAAATTATACTAGCCTAAAACATAGGCAGTATACCTAACACTCAAAAACACTAGTGTTTATTTTAGAATTTACCTTAATCTGTAGGTAAATAGTGTAGAAATATCTCTGGATATATAAGATAATATAATCTCTGCAGAGCAAAAGCACAAAAAGAGGAAACACAAGGCACAAATTGTAAGTCTGCATCATCTGACAGAGCAACCGTGTTTTGAGTGCACGCGAAGAGTTTTGTCCACGGACCGGCGCATCCGCTTTGCTTTTGTAACGCGTTACTCTCAACACTGTATATATATATATATATACATATACATATACACACACACACATGAGCAATATCACACAAGTAACGTACAATGTGGCTATATATCGGCACTGGTGGGAGTTGTGTGTTGGCATGAGGCCACAGGCCGAGTGCCATAGTGTCCCACCACTGATGATATACAGCCACATTGCACTGCTACTCATGTGATATTGCGTTTATACAACAGCTCAACGGCATGATCATGTATATATAAAAGAAAATCAAACACAGAGAGTCTCAAAACCCTTTTGTAGGAACTACATCTGCAGCTGAAGTCAGAACAGCAGAAACCGTAACTTATTCACCAACATCATTTTAGAGCTAGTATTTGAAGGATTCTCTTGCAGAATGTCTAAAATGATGACAAAGGAGGTAGTTTTGCTCACATTTTAAGATTATGAGGCTGAACGGCATGAAATGCCATCAGTCTACAAACATTTGCCAGTATTTCTCTGTTGCACAACAACATACAAGAGAGAGATCGACTTAGTCATTTACCAGTTTAATAATGATTTGATCAACTGAAATTACTGTTTTTTCTCTTAGGGCTTATTATGCGTTCTATGTCGCCATCTCATGCTCTCAGGCTAATGGCCGCTGATGCGCTGTCTCTCAGAAATTATAAATATTTTAAAATAGACACTATGCTTAAAAATATACTGCAGTTGCAATCTAAACAACTACACTCTCAACTAACAAAGCCTCAAATGTACATTATGTTGTCAACAGCAGCAATATTTGTCAAATTGTAGAGGGGTGTTCAACCCTGTTCCTTGAGATCTACCTTCATGCAGATTTCAGCTCCAGCCCTGAGCAAACACACCTGTCTATGATTATTAAGTACTGTTCAGGTCCTAATTAGTAAGTTCAGGTGTGATGAAACAGGGTTGGAGCTGAAATCTGCAGGAAGGTAGATCTCCAGGAACAGGGTTGAGCACCACTGCTGTAGTGTCCTCTGCTTATCGCTGTATGTGGGTGGAGTAATACACAAAGTTGAAGGGTTAAGAGGCTGGAAGTGCTATTATTTGCAGAATATTTCATGGCTATCAGCCAATCAGATTCAAGAACCAGACAGAACTGTGTGTGTGTGTGTGTGTGTGTACTGTGCTTATGTAATACACAAATAATTATGCACAGCACACCATGAGTTATGGATTTCTAAATGATTTTGTGTATTCATTTTTCAGCAGAAACTAAATATCTTTTATACATAAAAAATTCTTATAACACATTAAAAGCACATCAAAGTATATCGGACATCAACTGTTAGATCCATAGTTCTGATGCCTTGCAAAAATTTTCCAATTTGGATGTTGTGACCTGCACAAAGGGATGGAAAAGCAAGTTTTCAATCATATTTTATTGGTTTTCAGGGAGGGAGGGAGGGGGGGAGGTGGCAGCGTTCTTGAGGTCTTGAGAAGGCAGTTTAACCAGTTCGTCTTTCTTTGCAGCTCTTGGAGATGGGCTGAGTGGCTTCAGTTTTCTTCCAGTCTGCAATAAACACATGATAAAACTTAGTCGCACATTTTTGATTAATGATACAGTATTTGATGATCAAGACACTTACTATAATCACAGAAGGCGCGAGTGCCATTTGCAGACATTTGTCGCTCTGTCCTCGATGTTTTCTCCACTCATCAATCTTGCATTCCTTCAAGGTTTCTTCCTGTTGTGTTTGTCTGTGAAAAATAGAAAGCAATAGTAAGATTATCAAGAGGTTTCAAAGGGCCACTCAATCCTCCAGTCAGACACATTTGAATAGAATTATAACCACTTCTGATCATCATTAGGTTCATAAAGAAAAGAGTTTTATATCTTACTGGAACTGGAGATCCATCAAGCGCTGCCTCACTGTTGTTTGGACCCCGTGGGTTTTAATATACTCACAGGCGTCCAAACAACAGTCCACCACGGCTTCCTCCTTTAGATGAAGCGCTTGATGGTAGACGATCCCTTCACCACCCACCACGGTGCTGCAGATGTCTAAGATCATCTCTGTCAGCCGTTCATTCTGGAGAGAAAAGAAGTTGTGTTTGAGCTCAGTTGTACAGTCTAGTGTTATATTTGGATGAGTGTGAGGGTTTAACAGCTTTACTTAAGACGCATTCTTCACTTACTAAGATTTTCACAGGAGTGCCATGTTTTAACTCCAACAGCTCCTTATTCTTCTTCTGGTCGTCTTTGATGAGGATATAATCGCTTTTGGCAATCTTCTCCAGGAGGTCTATCTGCTTTTCACTGCACAAAAACACAAGACAAAACACAGAGGGTCAAACACTGGTACTGTGTCTTCTGATCCCAAAGACGGAGAAGAAATCAGACAAGAAACTCACCGAGTTCCATCCTGGCCCATTAACTCCACGAGGGTGTCGATACATTCGATATTTTCCTTCAACAATGACTTCAATTTCAATTCTCTCTCTTCGTTGGCCTTCTCCTTTTCTTCTATGATTGCTTCAATTACTGCCTCTGCTCTTCTCTTGGGTTCCTCTCTCCGGGCCTTTGGTGCGCCTTCTATTCTTTCTTTAAGAGAGATTCTCCTGAAGAGATTACAGACACAAAGATGGTTATAAAGCACATTATGTGAAGCAGCATCTGCAATTTTAGTATGTGTAGAAACAGATAAACAGCAATTATGCACAGGCTTGACAGTATTACATTATACTGAAATCAGCGTCTGGCAATCAGCTATATTCATAGAAACTGGAATATTTAATGGCCACAAAAATGTAGTTTAAGCATTTAAAGTCAAAAGTTCAAAGCTATTATTATTATATGCATATTCCTGCACTGCTAAAGTTCTATTTTGATTTCACTCTCAATACTGTTAATTAATAAAACACTCAATTATACAAAAGTAGGATATGTAATGCAGGAATGTAGTGATGTAATGTAGCCTACAGTGATGTAAAAGTACTTACATTTGCTGGAGAGACGATTGACTGGAGACTGAAGCGATGTTTGCACTCACTCCCTCTGTTTTTTGCTCCTGCTGTTGCTGAGAAATAAGAAAACGCTTTAATATTACATTATCATTATCAATGCAAGATTAAGAATTACTGATGAGATTTGTACAAACACATTTAAATCTATCATTGTCTACTCACTCTGCCTTCTGCCTGCCTTCTAGGTGGTAGTGGTACTGGGTGGAGTTTGGTTAAATCTCCAGGAGTCGCCTGACCTCTCGGAGGAAAGTTCAAGGGTCTCAACTGTCGAAATTTCCAATCCTTTTCTTTTCTGAAAGAGATTACAGCAACCAAGATGATTATAAATCACGCTATGGCAAGCAGAATTTGCACTTTTAGTATGTGCAGACACAGAAAAAGATCAATTGTGCACATATGCATGATTGACACTCCTAAATTATCTTGAAATCAGTGTCTGGCAAAGCTATATAAGAATGAACCATTTAACACTCTCAACCCCATTATACAGTATAAACAAATAATAAAATAAGAATTAATAAGAAACATATAACATTTAAATAAGCAAGACTGATATGTAACACATGAATGTGGAGATGTAAATGTACTTACGTTTGTTGGAGCGGCAGCTGGTCAAAGGCTGAAGAGATGTTTGCACTCGCTTCTGCCTGCCTTTTTATTGGTGGTATTGGCTGGAGTCTGGACAATTCTCCAGGAACCGTCTGACCTCTCACACTGAGAAAACAGGGCTTCGACCTTTGAAATGTCCTATACTCGTCTTTTCTGAAAGAGATAACAGTAACATGATAATTTTAAATCACACTATGACAAGCAGCATCTTCACTTTTAGGATGTGCAGAAACAGAAAAACATCGATTGAAATCAGTGTCTGGCAATCAGAGCTATATTCAATGAAACTAGACTGTTTAATGGCCAGAAAAGTCATAAATCATTATGGTTCTGTACAATTAAAGTTCTATTTTGCTTCTTACTCCACCAATATATAATATAAAGAAAGACATAACATTCAAATATACAATAGTGCCACACAATATACATGAATGTAGTGATGTGAAAGTACTTACGTTTGCTGGAGCTGCAGTAGGCAAGAGACAGCAGATGTTTCTTCACTAGCTCCCATTGTTTTCTGCTGCTTTCTAGGCGGCGGCGGTGTTGGCTGGAGATTGGACACTTCTCCAGGAGTCGACTGAACTCTCGGGGTAAGAGAACAGGGTCTCAACTGTCGAAATGTCCTACAAGCCTTGTCTTTTCTGAAAGAGATTAAAGTAAAAGAGATGATTTTAAATTACACTGTGACAAGCAGCATCTGCACCTTTAGGATGTGCAGAAACAGAAAAGCATACATTGTCTTGAAATCAGTGTCTGGCAATAAGAGCTATTCAAAATAGAAATGGACTTTTTAATGCCACAAAAGTGTGGTTTAAACATTTAACAAGGTCTAAAGCAGTGGTTCTCAAACTGTGGTACACGTACCACTAGTGGTACACAAGCTTCCTTCTAGTGGTACGTGGAGGAATCTCTGAATAATTAAAGTAAAAATAATTAACACACTTAACCCTTTGACGCATACGATAACACCGATGTGATCAGTAAACTGTAAAAATCAATAAATATTCTTAATTAGAAGAATTAATCCGCCTTGTTTTTGAACTGTTTTATGCTACTGTACTTCAACACCGGTTATGATGGTGGTACTTGGTGAAAAAAGCTTGAGAACCACTGGTCTAAAGCCATTAATGTTATACATATTTCATGTATATGTAAATTTCTACTAAACTTTCATTCTCAACATTGTTAAATAATATAAATGAAGAATAAAGTAGCAATGATAAAAGTAAAATGTAACATTCAAATATACTATAGTGCAATATGACATACATGAATGTAGTGCTGTAAAAGTACTTACGTTTGCTGGAGCTGTGGTCGGCTGGAGAATTTACCACTCGCTGATCTCTGATCCTGCTGTTGGTGATAATAAGACAATACTTTAATACTATATCATCATTATCAACGCACGTTTAAGAATGACAGATGATATTTGCTCAAAACATTCAATTTAGGATCGTCTACTCACAGTGCCTTCACGCTGCCTTTTAGGTGGTGGTACTGGCTGGAGTTTGGGCAGTTCTGCAGGAGTCACCTGACTTCTCGGACGGAGAGTACAGGGTCTCGACTGCCGAAGTGTCCTTCTAGCCTTGTCTTTTCTGAAAGAGATTACAATAACAGAGATGATTATGGATGAGCAGGCTATCAGAAAGCAGGGTTTTAGAGATAAAAATGAAGTGATTTTAAAATGACATAAAAGTTTTTACTCTTTCTGGTGTAAGGGAGGCAGGCGGACAGGCTTTTGGACGGCTTTCCTTTGAAAATAACCCTGAAAATAAAACAGAAAAGTTAGAGAAGTACAGACACTATGTACAAAGAAAAAATATTATTTGTCATAAACATATAGTAGAAGCCCAATGATATTTCACAATACAGAAATTTGTATTAATTAAAAAAAAAACGTACATAGTTGCCGTCCAGCGGCTGCTCAGGCCTGCCTGTTATGGCGGAGACAAGCCTCACTCTGTAGTCGTTGAATCTATAAAACAGGGGGTCGAAGACCCATTCTTCCTCTTTCACCCCAAGTTCTGGAATCTGACTTTTGGCTGCAAAGAATCATATAATTGTTTTAAATTAATGTGGTTCTTACAAATGAACAAACTACACAAGCAGTGTGTTTTGATTTCAGTTGAGATTGTTTGACCAGCTCACCTTGCGTTCGCGGTGTCTTCTTTGATTTTGTCAAGAACTCAGATATCCCTCGCTCCTGTTGGTGATTCAAAAAAAAGAAGAAAAAACAATTGAATATTATAGTTGGCATATAAATGCAGGCTTAAGAACAATGACATGATTTTTGAACAATCATGAACATTCTACAAAGTCAACAAGAAGAAATACTTGCTTGATATACAGTACACATTCAATTAAAACTAGAATGAAACGACACGTGCCTTAAAATATAAAGTGGCTTAATGTATTTAGAAAATCAAGAACAAATTTTAAATATATTTTCTATGTTCAGCTAAACAGATTAACCAATGTTCTCAATATTTCTGAGCTTTACGATTTTAAATAGCGTATCCTAGCCAAAAATTAATCTATCCTAACAAAATATAAAAACAAAATCTCTCATTTATCCCATCAACCGTCATTTACAAAATATGTATTATTATAAGACAAAGAAAGAAGTAAACCACACGAGGGAGAGTAAATAATGAGGAAATCATTTCTTTGGGTGGACACAGGGAGTGGCATAGCGCAATATGCGTGGGCCCACCCGCAAGAGTTACGGCGGGGCCCCCCTCAGAAGTGAAGACCGGGGAGGGGGGGTGCGATGTAGTCGTGCGCGCGCTTATGGTGGCGCGAAGTGAAGACCGTGAAGGCGGCGCGTGTAGAGAGCGCGCGCGTATGATAGCGCGAAATGAAGACCGCGGTGACGGCGATGTCATTACGGTGTCATTTGGAGGCAATGAGTTAAGATCGCGAAAACTGAAGACCGCGGGGTGCGTCCTGCGACACCTCTCCATCTTCGGTTAACATGTCCGTTACCCCAAACTGTTCCGGGACCTCGCAATTCATAAATTAAGCACTGGGTGGACTATTCCTTTTTACGCATGTTAGAATATCCGGTACAAGAACAATACATGAACAATATACTAAAATATAGGATACTCACCGCTGGAGGAGTTGGTTGCGCCTGTCGCCATCTTGACAGTTCTTTAGCAAACAGGGCTTCTCTGGTCTCCTTGCTCAAGACAGAGTTTGCGTCTTTGCACGCGGCAAAATACAAACTCTGGTCTCTCGCTCTCCTGAAACACATCGCGTGGTCTAAACTGTTTCGAGACATGGTTCGACGGTGTAAAACTGAATAATCTACTGGAAATGACTTGTCAGATAGTGGATTGCTTCCGTTCGCACTGAAGGCCATCCAACAACTGAACGCAGAAATGAAAAATGGACCCGAACACGATTTAGAAGAGCGCGTTCTGAGGTCGCATAGCAACGCCTTCAAGCCGCGAATATGTGCTGCTTTAAAACCAGAAGCGCGCCAACAGCATAATTTCAGCAGAGGAATCCTGATTAAACTAACGAGGGATGCACATATAGTTCACAAAACATGAAAAATATTGATCTGTGTTGGCGTTTTCACAATAATACAATGAAAACTCCAGACTGAAGCAAAAATCCTATTCAGGAAGATAAGTATGAATGAAGACTTTAATATTATCCGAGATACGCGCTTCTTATAGCATTCAGGTTCTCAAAAAGAAAATATTAAAGTGAAAGAAATTAAAACCTGACAGGAAATTCCCTTTTAAGCATTTCTCCCCCCAAACCAATCTTCTGCATTGTAATGAATATTAATAGAATTATTAATATGAAAGTTTCTACAGGCTTTGGCACAGACATTTTTAACAATTCTGGATATAATGTACTGCTGTCTGGAGTGGTAATTTTTATTGATTTAAATCATTTTAAATTAATATTTAAGTTGAAATGTTTACATGTGATTTTTATACAAATGTATAATATTCTGCGTTATGATTTATATTATTATTATTATTATTATTATTATTATTATTATTATGAAGATGGTTATTATTATTATAACATGTTTCTACAGCAAGCGGCTTAGGGCACAAAAAATGTTACTTTTAAATTGATTTAATTTTAATGAAATACTTTAATTTTAATAGCAAATACTGTTGTAGAAATAAGCTAACTACATTAAATCACTCTTTTAACGAACCTAATTAAAACAAATACAACATAATCTGCTTCTTTCATTATCTTTAACTTGTGCTAAAGTAAGAAATAATATTTCAATAAAACTCATCAATCTGCGTACAAATAACACGACTTAACACTCACTTTGCGTGCAATGCATACTCCTAAATCCACGCCAATCCTTCCCATTCACGACTGCAGTGAACAGATGCGTCCAAATACCACACACCAACTTTACGGCGATGACGTCACGAACGAGACTCGGTTCCAACGAACAGTTCACCTGATGAGCATCCATATTGAATCAAGTAAGTAAGGACAGTATTCCTCTTCCCCTTTTCTTAATTCCCTTGTATTATTTTAATCAATTTAGTGTTTCTGCATCATGTTACATGAAGTCGTGTGTTAGGACCGGTTGACTGGCAAACGGCAAAGTTGTTATTTAAGTGGTCGTTCGGTTAGCACAGCTGGTAGCCTAGCATTCACATTAGCCTGTTACCTGTGGTGATACATAAATTAATCAGTTTTTATCACGTTGTGACATGATTGGATTTTTTTTAAACATCGGGGATGACGGCAGATCTACAGATTAAATTATAATGGTGTGTATAGATTTTGGACGAGTCTTTAATACGACTCGAGCACAACGTTTCAGGTTGTTCTCATATAAAATTTCTATGGTTTTATGTATATGCAACGTTAGAAATTGTAATCAACGCTTGCCCAAGTCGGTTGGTCGAGGTAAGTCGCTTTAAAGACGTAATCTTAATGTTTTTGACGAAAGGATTTGTTCTGTTTCTGGATTCAAAGGTCCGAGTCAGTAAAATGATCCGAGTCTTAGCTGATCATTTTAGCTAAAGTAGCATTAAAGTGCACAATAATAAGTGCAAATGGCTTTGATTCTCAAACCGTGGTCATCTTTATTGTTATTAGCTATAGCTGACGCCAGATCGGTTTTACAGATTGTACGGTCTACATTCACCATACAAGCCGATCTGAGATCTGCTACAATAGTACACACGTTAGTGTAATTCATGCAGACATTACTAGTTACTTGCAGATGCATGGTACAGTCCGTGAAAATATGTAGAGGAAAAATACGTGAAATCAAAATTAAATTGAAATAATTTAGCAAGCGTTTTAAAAGTCAATGTAAAAAAGCACTCAAGTTGGTGTAAAAGAAGCAAAGAACTAAACTGAATCCATAAAAACAAACTATAGATATGATCAAATATTTGACTTAATTCATTTAATAAGGTAAAACAAACAAATAAACAAGTATTAAAATAATAAATTAATTCTGTTACATAAAATTTTATAAATTGTATAAAAAAGCAAGTAAATGAGGTTCAGATGAATAAAAATGAAATGAATAAATACAGTGCTACAATTAGCAGCGTGGAAAAATGTGTGACCTAATAAAAAATAAATATTTTCCCAATTAATATTTTGGATATATTTTTGTTAATAATTTATGGCATTTATTATTCATTCATTCATTTTTTTTTTCGGCTTAGTCTCTTTATTAATCCTGGGTTGCCACAGCGGAATGAACCGCCAACTTATCCAGCATTTGTTTCACACAGGGGATGCCCTTCCAGCTGCAACCCATCTCTGGGAAACATCCATACACACTCATTCACACTCATACACTACGGCCAATTTTAGCCAACCCAATTCACCTGTACCACATGTCTTTGGACTCGTCAGGAAAACCGGAGCACCCGGAAGAGACCCACGCAACCACGGGGAGAACATGCAAACTCCACACAGAAATGCCCACTGATCCAGCCGAGGCTCGAACCAGCGACTTTCTTGCTGTGAGGCGAACATGCTACTCACTATGCCTCCGTGGCGCCGGCATTTATTATTATTATTATTTTTATTATTAATGTATTTATTAGTCTGTGTTGTCTAAAAGATAGAAAACTGCTGAATTAGGCTGTTTGTGGGATATTTGATCAATCTTATAATATGTAGTGCATTTTATCGAAACAAAAACGATTTAGTCTAAAGTCGGTGTCCCCAGCAGAAGGACATTTGCTACATTTAAAATTAAGCATTTACCAATACAGCTTATGAAACTGTAGTTCTTATATGTTAAAAGTGACATAACTGTAGCCTTGTTATAATAGAAGAATTAAAATGACAAATTTTAACTCTCATATCTGATGTGGTCCACGCTTTGCTTTGAATTGTGATAATCAACCCAAGCTTCAGATCTAACTGACATTTATTTTTTTAGCACAATGGAGGAAGTTTAGGTGGAAATAAGCACAAACTACAAGCTGTTCTTCTACTCGCTGATACATTTGCTGAGGAGAGATACAGGCAAGTTTTGTTCTTGTTATACACAAAAGTGTAATCAGTTACACATAAAAAAAAAAAAGAATCCCATAAACCTGAACTAATAGTTGTGCTCTTGGTACTCAGTAGTCCTAATACAAATATGTAATATATAAATTACATTGTAATAATAAATAGATATAGGTTTGAAATTTTTTTATGTTGCAAGTTTGCCAAAAGTTACATTATTTATTTATTTATTTATTTATTTATTTATTTATTTATTTATTTATTTATTTATTTATTTATTTATTTATTTTGTAAGCAGTTTAAAAAAATTGTTATAATGTGGCTTATTTTTTTCTAATCCGTTTGTTCTTCATGGGCTAGTTCCTCCCTAAATATTTACATTTATTATAATATATTTTTAAAAAAGTACATTTTAAGTTAAAGCCCAAAATGCATCACAATTACTGTACTCCATGTAGATAATGTAGGGTGCCACACCTCAGCTATACATATATATATTCATTCATTCTGCTAATTGTGATATGCGAATCTCTCTGTTAAAGATATTGATACCAACTAAATTATTATTGTGTAAAATATCAATGGATAAAGTTTCTACAACAAATAAAAATAAAAATGGGCTCAGGGGACAGCCTTGTCGATTACCGCGTAGCACAGGAAATCTTGGTGAAGTACATGAATTTAAAATTACACAACTATTAATATCTTTGTACAACATTTGCACCATATTAAGAAATTTTAAGGGGAAACCGAAGGCTTTCAGAGAGTCTATAAGGAATTTGTGCTTCACAGTGTCAAAAGCCTTGTAAAAATCAAGGAATAAGATAATAGCGTCAGAATCAATTTAATTTTTATAATCAATTAGATCCAGCACAATTCGAGTATTACAGCTAATATGACGTCCTTTTATAAAACCAGTCTGTGTTTCATTTATAATATAATGTAAATGTTGTGCCACACCTCAGCTATACATATATATATATATTCATTCATTCATTCATTTATTTTCTTTTTAGCTTAGTCCTTAGTCTTTTTACCTTTATTAATGCGGGGTCGCCACAATGGAATGAACCACTAACTTATCCAGCATTTGTTTTACACAGCGGATGCCCTTCCAGCTGCAACCCATTTCTGGGAAACATCCATACACACTCATTCACACACAGACAATTTAGCTTACCCAATTCACCTGTACCGCATATCTTTGGACTGTGGGGGAAACCGGAGCACCCGGAAGAAACCCACGCGAACATGGGGAGAACATGCAAACTCCAGACAGAAATGTCAACTGACATTTCGAGGCTCGAACCAGCGACCTTCTTGCTGTGAGGCGACAGCACTACCTACTGCGCCACCGTGTCGCCCATATATATATATATATATATATGGTCGGGATGATAGATGATGCCATCTGCCATAGCCAATAGACATCACGATGCTGAGCCAGCATCGTGATCCTCCACCCCGCCCCCATCACAGCAGCAAATTGCTCGTGTAAAACACACACTCAGGCGCGGTTTACACTAATACCTCTTAGTTTTAAAATGACATTTTTGAACAAAAACGATCCACATCCACACTGCTGTTTCATTTAGAATTTCTGAATTTCCACACTATACCGCTGAAAACGCACATCACGTGACCACACACACAGACACACACTCTGTCGTGCACTCCAGTCAGTCAGCGAGAGCTTTGAACACAAAACCCCAGAGAGCAATGCACATCTGACAGTTCATCAAGGATGTACCACTGGATCGCATCTCTGTATAGTGTTAAACGTGATATTTAATTAATCTTGTCTCTATCTAATGACTCTTCTGTCTTTTAAGTTTATCAGGTAATGTGTCACAGTGTCAGTACACTGCCTAAATCTGTTGCTTTCACACTTATACTTAGTAGTTTTAGCGAAAACCTCAGATACTGTTGGATACTGTGTATAATAACACAGATCGCTTTGCTTATTTAAAAAGACATTGACAGGTGGCAATTTTTGTGTAACTTAAATTAGGGCTGTGCGATAATACGATATTTGATCGTGGACGATACAAATTACTGCACAATCCACTTTTTCAGAAAAATTTTTGTATCGTCATACAGTATATAGTGCAGTGCTTCCGCTTCAGTCATTCTTCCGTGACGGGGCGCCACACCAAATTTCATCCCACCACCGCCACATTACTGCTTCTCATTCAAAGCATTCAGTTGTCTGTCGTTGTTTTTTTTTTAAATAGCAGATTATAATCGCACCAAAATGTATTAAAAGTTAAGTGAATTATAACAGCGGGAGGGCATCTGCTGCGTAAAAAAAAAGCTGGATAAGTTGGCGGTTGATTCCACTGTGGCGACCCCAGATTAATAAAGGGACTAAGCCGACAAGAAAATGAATGAATGAATAACAGCGGGAACTTTTCTGTAACCGTAGTAGTGATGTGCGTTATTTGTTTAACCCTTTAAGGTTACATGCTGACGGACAGACTGGCTGACAGGGCTGCGCGAGGCCAGCATACAGGCGCAGCTTTCAGTTAAGATGAACAGTTTCCATAAATATTCTTTATAAATAAAGGTCTATGGTTCTGCATACAATGACTTTCTCTTGCTGGAGTTTATAGCCGCTTCACTTTACTTCAGGACGCAATAATGCCGCTCTGTACTGTAGGTCTATTGGAGACATTCATAAATATCCCTAGCAAATCTTATAAATGTTGGAGACATACGCGTTACATAAATGCACTAATGCCGAGTTCAGACTGCATGATTTTCAAAGTAGTCGTGTCACAGATGTTTTCACACTGCATGAATATCTGGGCTAGCGTTTTGTCGCTGCTTTGTTTAAACCCATTTCACACTGCATGATTTGAGTCGACTCATCGGCGATTCTCTCAGATCGCGTCTTTGATAGTTCATATTGTGTGACTGTCACTCATGTGCACGAGCACCGATTTGCCTGTGATTTCAGGCATTTGTCGGCGATTTCTCAAAACCTGTCGGCGAGTCAAAATCGGGGCTAAAATCATGCAGTCTGAACTAGGCATTAATCACGCTTCAGTAGCGTTTATTTGAGGGCGCGCAAGAAGTTTGCACAAACAGAGGAAATCCGCGCGCAAGCAAAGAGACCCACTTGCTCGTATGCACAACAGCAATATAAGAGCCCATATGCTGTTTTTTGCTCCTTAAGACACCCACGTTGGCTTTTCCAACATTAAAATGTTAATATGTGGTATTTTGAAACTACATAACATCACTGCATTGTACAATGTGGCTTTTTTTTTTCAAACACATTCAAATGTTGTATTTTAAAGCACAACAAAAGCAGTGCATTGCTCAAGTCGGCTTCTTCTACGAACACATTCATATGTTGTTTTGAACCGCATAACAATTAGTGATGTCATAGATTTTGGTTGTATGATTATATAGTCTGAAGTATAGTCATGATTATATAGTAATCATGGTTTCATGGTTATCATGACTATTATGCATTTATTAAATTCAAAACACTACTAGTTTTGTTAACTTTAAAAAAAAGCCATTTACATTTTTTGAAGGTGTTGCTGAGGATCTATGTCTAATAAGCTATCTGATTTGAACTAAGATTTGTTAAATGTTCATTTTGATGGTACAGCAATTTTAAAGTCTTGTTGAATGTTCTTTCTTTGCAGAATAGCACTTGCATTAAATCTTCACTTGATTAAAATATTCTTAAACATACATGGTAAGAGTATATTTTTATATTGGGACATTAGTTTGATTGTATTGTACCTTTGTAATTTGCAAAATAGTCTTTAAAAATCAACTTGAAAAAGAATCGGGATTAAAATCGTGAATCGTGATTTCCCCAGAAAAAATCGTGATATGATATTTTTTCCATATCGCCCACCCCTAACTTAAATTTCTTTTTTATGATTTGATTATGGGTAAAACAACCATGCAGGTCAGGTTGTTGAAAGTGTAGACTACAAATAATTAATTAGTCATGAATTAATTAATTATTCATAAGTTATTAATTCACAGCCGCCTATGACAACAATCATCACTATCGTCCATTACGATGTTTCACATTAGACATGTATAATTTAATGTGTTTTTGTATTTTATCATGCAATAACATACATTTTTATTTTTAACAGTGTCTCTCAAGATGATGCAGGACCGTTTGCACTGCAGTGATGACACAGTTAATCAGTGAGTTATTGATGTCAAGCAGTGGGCAAGTAGTGATAGGTAAAATGTTTAATAAATAAAGACTGTTGGACAATTCAATGTGTAACTAGCAGTAGCTAAATGTTAAATTATAGTGTGGTGAGGGACACTGTTTGCAAGTGTTATGCCTGAGCGTGTTGGTTGGTTGTTTCTGTCTGCTGTGTTTCCCTCTCTCTTTTTCTCTCGTCCTGTCCTGTTCCTGTTTCCAGGTGGGCCTGACTTAGGCCCCGTTTACACTAATGCGTTTTCGTTTTAAAACGCATAAGTTTTGCTACCGTTACGCCATCCGTCCACACTATGCCGAAGTTTTTAAGCCGCGAAAACGGAGAGTTTTGGAGAGGCCGTTTTCATTTTAAAACGCTGCTGCTCCGTCTCAGTGTGGATGTGGGAAAACGGAGACCTCTGAAAACGGAGGCATGGCTGCTGAGATCCGTTACATGATTGGGGCTTTTTGGTCATAGCGTAACCTTCCCTTATTCGTCAAGTGCACATGGCTACAACGCCACTGGCAGACGGCAGACCAGCCTTCACTGTAAACACTGTATTTTCGATAGCCATGGACGTTTTATATTAATTTGTTACTTTAGGTATCAACTCAACCTCGTCGTCTGTCCTCAAAAAGACCTCTCTTGCTTTATTTGCCATCGTGTTCAGCGTTTGTTGACTAACAATAACCAAATGCCGAGCGAGACACGTGCTTCCTGTTTATACTTGAACGCGCATGCCCAGAGTACGCGAATGGGTGAAACGCTAGTGTGGACACGTATCGTTTTCATGCTAAAACGGCGTTTTAAAACTAAAACGCTCTAGTGTAAACGGGGCCTTAATTTGACGTGCTGCGTGTGCTGTGGTTTGTGCTCGGAGAACGCAGCATCTTTAGAAAAGGAGACCAACAGAGACAGATTGCAGGGAGAGAGAAGGAGAGCTTTTCCAAGTTCAAGTTCGATTTATTTAAATAGCACATTTCCAAATGGCCACAAGGCCGCACAAAATGCTTTACAGAGAAGATAGAAACAATCAGTACAGACATAAACAAAACAACAATAGGCACATAATGAAAAGGAGAGCATAAAAGATATAAAATAGACTATACAAAAAGCACTTTGGTTTCAGTACCTAAAACAAGAAGGTAACTGACCCTTAGGGTGCTTTCACACCTAGACTTTTGTTTGGGGACCCATCTCATTTTCCTAGTTAGCATGGGTCGTTTGGCATATGTGAATCCAGCAATCACGCTCGGATTTGCGCCAAATCAATTGGTACGAGATCCCCTGAATGAGGGGGACAATTGAAATGAACTCTGGAGCAGATTTATTGTAGTGAGAAAGCAAAACAATCCGAGCCCAGCTATATCACAGTGTGTTATGGATATGTAATAGGCATAAATATGACTATATGAAGAGAGAATTATGAGTAGGGTGGGATGTCATTCCTACCGGTAAATGTGCGTTTCATGTCAAATAACTATTACTATGCTAACTATTAACGGGAGCAATTTATCCGTTAGGAAAACTGACCAAACAACAGTCGTGGTTTATCTGTTATTTCTCTCTATAATGTAAAGCTTATAATGCATAATTCTAGCCAAGGGCTATGTATGAGAAAGTCTTAACTCTGATTTATACTTACATGACGAGGCTGTCACGGATTGGTCAGGCTCTCACGTCCCACAATCACAGCGATCA
>CAIGQQ010008975.1:2379-16593 GCA_903798035.1 Danio albolineatus
AAACTCTTCCCACACTGAGTGCATGTGAATGGTTTCTCTCCAGTGTGGATCCTCATGTGTTTATTAAGGTGTGATGAGCAGCTGAAACTCTTCCCACACTGAGTGCACGTGAAAAGTTTCTCTCCAGTGTGGATCCTCATGTGTAGATTAAGGGATGATGAGTGGCTGAAACTCTTCTCACACTGAGTGCATGTGAATGGTTTCTCTCCAGTGTGGATACTCATGTGTAGATTAAGGTTTGATGACTGGCTGAAACTCTTCCCACACTGAGCGCATGTGAATGGTTTCTCTCCAGTATGGATCCTCATGTGTAGATTAAGGGATGATGATTGGCTGAAACTCTTCCCACACTGAGTGCATGTGAATGGTTTCTCTCCGGTGTGGATCCTCATGTGTTGTTTAAGGTGTGGTGAGCGAATGAAACTCTTCCCACACTGAGTGCATGTGAATGGTTTCTCTCCAGTGTGGATCCTCATGTGAATTTTAAGATCGCATTTTCTTCCAAAACTCTTCCCACACTGAGTGCAGGTGAAGCGATTCTTGTCTCTCCTTTTCAAAATACCATCAGTCTGTAAATGAGTTTTTTCCTCAATTTTGACATGATGTTCCTCCTCTTTACTCCCCTCATTCTCTTCAATTAGGTCTGAAATAAATAAAACATTAGTTTTTATTGAGTCTTAAAGGCACCTTTGATGAAAAATCTACTT
Organism: Danio albolineatus; assembly: GCA_903798035.1. NCBI lineage: Eukaryota > Metazoa > Chordata > Actinopteri > Cypriniformes > Danionidae > Danio > Danio albolineatus. Next base: position 3,087 of record CAIGQQ010008975.1, read on the forward strand.
TTTAAGCTGTTTGGACAGTCATATGTGTAGTTATAGTGTATAGACGGTCATTTTGGGGTGATATAACACACCCCGTCCTTTTTTTTTTTTTCAATTTAACAGCATAAAAACGGTGGACCAATTGGAGCAGTTTTGAGACCGACCGCAACTTGACGTAGGAGTGCGGTCCCCCCGCCCACCGAATTGATTGACAGCTGCATATTAACATGTCTCTGTAGTAACGTGTATAATCATATCAACAAGACAGGACGTGCGCAAAACAACCGGGAATAAAAGGTCTGTTCAGTTCGCGAAGGTCGTCAATCATCATCAAATGTGATCAAGAGTGAGTTTCACAAGTTTAACACGTGTTTAAAACAGTACATGTTTGTAATAAACTACAGCCATTTACTTCAGCTTTACTTAATCACCACAGCCGCGTGTCAGCAAAAAATACGCTTCAATCTTGGTTTGTTGACATTAAATCAGGTTTATAGTGTACATTAACATAACAGATATCCATACAGCAGTAGATAATAACCCGTATCCTTTCACATTTGCTTGCAAAAGCGTGCGCTGTCTGTGTGTGCGCGCGTGCGTGCGTGCGTGAACGAACTCTATCATTGCAACTCCTTAACAAACACATTAAACAGTCTTTGGTAAAGTTCTTACTGTTGTATTCCACAAACGTAGTGAGATCTGCTTCCTGCTACATCTGTTCCTGTTGTGTCTGTGTGTCTGACGCAGCCAAGGCTGGAGATTGAGGCACACTGACGGGAACGGTGGGCGGGGAGTACTATTCTTAAAGGGCCAGTGCAAAAAACAGGAAAAAGTTGTTTAGAGCTATAATAGAAGAGCTTTAGAGAGCTATAATTAATATTCTGATGGGTATTTTGAGCTGAAACTTTACAGACAAATTCTGCTGACACAAAAGACTTATATTAAATATAAAAAAGGGGTCATGTATGTGCCCTTAAAAACACTTATCAAAAGCTGAAAAGTGAAAAGACACTGGAAACACACTAATTTTGATGCACATTAAATGTAAAATAAAATCAGATCATATTTTGTTTGGTTCATTAACATGTACACATTTAAGCAGATTCAATTCAATTCATCTTTTTTTTTTATCTAGTGCTTTTACAATGTAAATTGTGTCAAAGCGGCTTAACACAGAAGTTGTAGTAAATTGAAACTGTGTCAGTCCAGTTTTCCAGTTTAGTTTCTTACATAACAGGGTATATGTCAAACATCACGTGACCAAACCGGATGCCTGGGTAGAACACTTCTGCTTATCGCCATTTCATATGCACCATCGGTTTGTTATTGAAAGTAGTAAGTAGTGTTTTATATGTTCCATAATAGGATATATGCGCAACTTTCGCATTCCAGTCAACCTGGGTAGAACACTTCCAGTTTATCACTTTCCGCTAATATGGCATTGATTTATACAAGAAGCCTCCAGGAACTTCCAAAGTTAGGTATCACAGATGTCCACTGGCTATGCTCATAATGTTATATAAAATATATATAAATTTATATATATATATATATATGTGTGTGTGTGTGTGTGTGTGTGTGTGCAACTGTCCCCTTATGTGCTGTTGGGTCATTTTCATCCATTCTGGGGTGATTGAGGCTTAATTTGGCCAACACTTTTTCTCTGTTTCAGCAAACAGACTGATATTTGGGGACATCTTATTGTGACATATTCTGGGAAAATGCTTTGAAATAAATAAAAAATAATAACTCCATACACTCTGCAAATTTACTCCCTTTTCGTCATGGCTGTTTTTTCTCCATTGGCCTCTATTATAATTTTTTTTTATTGCAAAGCCATGACAGCATATAATTATGCATTTATGATTGTTGGTGTTTTCTGTGACGACAGTCAACATTGTTTAATTGGTCTCCACCCATGGGGTGGCAAAAAGGAAATGGGTTAGTATAAAGAAAGAGGAGGAGAGTTGAAGAGGGCAGCATTATGTGGTGTGCGGAAGAAAGAGAAGTTGACTGAATTGTTGCAGTGCAGAGAAATGAGTAGTGATTTATCTCACTGACATGGAGTCAGCTGCAGACTCACTGGCTGGGTTCGTCAATGCCCTCAACCTTTACATCCACACCTCCACATTCGCCATTCTCCTCTCATTTCCCTTGACCCCTCCGTGGGTAAGAAGCAAAACTTTGTTTTCTTTGCCCAAATTCTCATTTTATATTTTCTTGTTTTGTTTTCTTCCCATACTATTTTTATCAGTATTATTCCCCGTTTTCAAATCTGACGAATCTGCTGGCCTGAAATCATTTGCATTTTTAACTTTCACTTACATTTGAGTTATAAGAGCTGAGGGTTTTGTGTTTCATTGTGATTGTTATATTGTTTGTTTTAACAACATACCAATAACCAAGATTAATAATTTAAAAACAAGTGAAAACATATTTTTGTAATGTTTATTTATTTAAAATTTTTTGGGATCACCATTCCCACACCACCGTTACATTTCCACGTTGGGAAGAGATTTGTGATTTTTACTATTCATCAGTTACAGTGCAAAAAAGTTTCTGCCTTTTATATGAAGTATAGTGTGTGTGGGTGTGTGAGAGAATTTAATTTAAAAGTGCCTTTTATTACAAAAAGTAAATAATCATCATTTCAACATGTCAAAAACTCACAAGGGATACAGCAAAAATTATTATATTCCTTGTTTTTTCTGCTCATATAAATAGCTAGTTTAGTCTGTCCTAAAACAAAATTCAGAAGGTGACATTAAAGAGCCCATATTATGGATTTTTGAAAATGACCTTCCATGCAGTGTGTTACACAGCTCTAAGTAAAGTGAAATGTCCAGCTGAGGCTTAAATCTGAAAGTGCAAAGTGTTTAAAACGATTGATTCATATATAAAAGAGTCGACTCATTGTTGTTTAAATGAATCGTTATTAGAACGAGTCTTTAGCCATTTCGGCTTGACGTCAACGCGAAACATACTAGTTGCGCGCGCAGACCCCGGTAAAATTGAACTGCCCGGCCCCGCCCACAGACAGGAAGGAAAAGTGGAAGACAACAAGCACTGTATCAAGTAAGTGTTGTAGTATAACCAGCGGGACAGCAGTGACGTGTGATCTGAGTAATATCTAAGTAAATCTTTATTCTGTTTGATGGCAGTATAAAGATTTAGAGAGAAGTTATTGACAGCTTTTGTAGTATTGGTTTTCGCTCTTTGTAGACGGTCCCTAAGGATCGGTCTCTTTGCCACCTGCTTATAGAGTCCAATATAATGCGTCCAGCGCGTAGGAAAGCTAATTTTTAGGAAAATAAGGTTGTAGGTGATTGTATACATTGCGACGGTTGAAAAGAGGTGCTATTTGTGTAGGAACAATGTTTCGGTCATGAGTTATTGATCCGGAAAACACGACTGCTGCTAACTTTACTAAACTTATCGGCATTCCGGTTAAATCATGTCCCGCAGACGCTATGCTCTGAAGTGCGAGGGAAAAGCTGTGTTATTTTCCATAACTGGAAACCTCTTTTCCCTACCTGGAGTGGTTGAGGTTTATTTTTGGTAAAATACCTGAGAATTATAGCCCCAATATGGTGCTGTGTTCGCATCATTTGTCTGAAGAGAGCTACATCAATCTATACGCTTACAACGCGGGATTTGTTGCACGGTTGTTGTTAAAGGATGGTTCAATACCCAGTTTATTTGGACCAGCATGTTCTTCCAGTCTTGATTACTGTAACAAGGTAAATATGGATGTAGTTGTCTGTATTGTGTTTGCTCCGTGCAGCATGTAGCGGTAGCCATTTAGCTTTAGTTTTTCAATATGTTCTGGCATTGGGCTGCTGACACGTAAAGGACGTGACGTGGTGACGTGACGTGGTAGCGTCACGGAAAGGAGGTGCTTGGGGAAAAAGACTCGCTCAGACGATTCATATGGGAGTCGGTGGGAAAATGAGGTAAAAATAAATAGATATTATAAGACATCGAAAGTGTTTTTTAACCTTGCATACATATCATCCTGTTGTTTGGGACTTCAAAAAGTGAAATTTAACCGTTCTCAACCCAACATATGGGCTCTTTAAAATTTCTTTTAGCAAATTTAAAACATAAAAAAAAATCTTTTCACAGAAAACATTTCACTACATGAAGTAAAACTTTTTTCCAAAAGTAAAAATAACGTTTTCAGTCTGTCGCATTCCATAAAAGCGTAATGTTTTTTCTCCATTTTTGAACAAAAAGGACAAATAGTAATGTAGTCATGATTAAGAACTGAAATAAAAGCATTGACTGCAACAGCACAGTGAAGAAGTCTCCATTGTATATTCCCTGACCTTTGACAACGGTGGCTTAAACCTGGCCTGGCCAACCCGCGGCTCTTTAAAGGGCCACGAAACCCCCCAGTCTCAGCGTGGTGTTTTCACACCTACAGTCTGTAAAAGCTCAGGAAAGTGGGTGTGTCCAGCTAGGTTTAGGTAGGAGTGTCGGGGGAGGGAAAGAGGGAAAGTTTTGCATATAAATGGGAGTTTCCATTTGTGCACGCGCTGACTTTCAAACACACACACACACACACACACACACACAGACGCAGGGTGAGAAAGACAGGGACTATGTTCACATGGACTTCAGTCATCTAATTATTTGCCAAATTATTAATTTGTGGACTTTAACTGCAGTTTGGCACTTTAACGTTTATTCACGAACATTTCCTGCGTGTCCCCCCTGACAAACCAGATATTAAATGTTAGTAACTGCTGAAGGAGTGCATATTTAATGGAGTATTTGAAACGCACGGCATATTTCAGGAAAATAAATCCTGCATTTCTCGGTAACTAAATGCACTCGGTAGGTAGCGTCAGAAAGCCGTGTGTGTATACACTAATCTGTCACTAAATGCGGCGAAAAATCTACACGACAGTAATCGTTTGATTAAGATGTTTACACTTTACACGGATTCTTCAGTCTATAATACTGTAGTGATATTAACGTGCTGTAAACTCAGCAACAGTTCTAATCATTTGACTAAGGTCTGTCTTTAAACACTGAAAGAGTATTGTAGACGAAACCAACTAACTTTGCCATCTTCATAAACAAACAAACACCACTAAACGCCTTCTTACCGATCAGTTGACATGTTCTCTGCAAACGTATTTATGACGCATGATAATACACCACTGTATTCCAACTGCTTGGGTCCACACACAAGCTTTACTCTCATCTCGGGGAAATGAAAACAAAAACTTTGTTGCGGCACATTTATCAACGCAACACCGACGAACCAGTCCTCTCGGCTGGCAACAAAACATAACGTCTCTCTGCCGTTTGAAACTTGTCACAGGTAAACACATCTTCCTGTATATGTAGTTCATGCATATTGATGAAGCTCCGCATCATACACAATAGAGCGCTCTGATTGGTTTGAACAAAGGCCATGTCATGAATTAATGCCGCACACTGACTGACGTCAACTTGTTCGCTTCCGGGAGAGACATCCACTCTCCACGCTGGACCATATGCAAAGACCTCAACGGCGTGACGCAGCCTCAAAAATTCGTTTTAAACCGGAAGAACGAATTTGCTCGAAATAACGCAAAAACAACCAATTTTCACTTTTTAGTCAATTATATGTGTCCTAATAGTGTTTATAGCAGCGTGGGACACATATATGACTGTCAACAGCCCAAAAAAATGTGTTTTGGTGTTTCATGGCCCTTTAACTAGTTTCATAACATGCGTCAAAAATGCTTGGCTGGCGCTGTCATTCACTCCCTCTACAGCTAGATGGCACACTGACCATGAAAGCCTGTTTGAGTAAAGTCAAACGAGTGACGAGAGAATCTTTGGTGTGACATAATTGGTGTTGTAAACAATTTCCGTCAAGTTACCTCTTGAAATGGCAGGGAAAAAAGCACAGCCAAACGAAAATATGAAAAACACAGCACGTTTTTGCCAGAGTGGGAGAGTTTATATTTTTTTTGTTAAATGTAATGGCAAGCCGATCTGCCTTATATGTCAAGCAGCATTAGCGCAATTCAAAGCTTCAAATCTTCAGCGTCACTTCAGCTCACTCCACCCTAACATCGAACAGGAATTTCCAAAAGGGACTGAACTTCGCAAGAACAAGTTGGTCGCTTTGAAAAGCCAGGCAGAAAAGCAGGTGCAGATTTTCCCAAAATTTACGAAACACTCAGAGACCGTAACGCTTGCATCATATCAGCTGACTTGGAACATAGCACGGGCTAAAAATCCATACAACGAAGGGGACTTCATTAAAAAATGCCTCATTGACGCCTTTGAAATCTTGGCTCCTGGAGGAGACGACAAACTAAAATGGAGCGTATCAGACGTTCAACTGTCCCGCCACAGTGTTAAACGCAGAATATCGGATATTAATACAGCGGTTGAATCACAGTTGCACTCTGACCTTCAAGCATGTGAGTATTTTAGTGTGGCATTGGATGAGAGTTGTGACATACAAGACAAGCCTCAGTTGGCAATATTTGCACGGTCTGTGTCAAATGAATGTCTGATCAAAGAAGAACTCCTTGATATTGTGCCATTAAAAGACAGAACCTGTGGCATAGATATGAAAGAAGCAATGATGGCTGCGTTTGCAAAAGCAAATCTGCCCATACCGAAACTAACTGCAATTGCCACGGATGGAGCGCCAGCCAAGATCGGATCCGTGAACGGGCTTGTGGGGCTGTGCAAAGCTGATCAAACATTTCCTGACTTTTAGAATTTCCACTGCATCATGCACAGGGAGCAACTCGTGTCTAAATCATTGAATTTAGACAATGTCATGAAGCCTGTGATGGAAATCGTCAACTACATCCGCACACATGCGCTTAACCACAGACAATTCAGGAATCTCATCGCTGAGCTGGACCAAGTGCTTCCAGGTGACCTGCCGCTGCACTGCACTGTGAGGTGGCTGTCAAAAAGCAAGGTACTCTCTCGCTTCTTTGAGCTTTTGGATTCAGTGAAACTATTCATGGAAGAGAAGGACAAGGACTATCCCGAGCTCTTAGACCTCGAGTGGATTATGGATCTGTCATTTTCAGTCGACATGCTGTGTCACTTGGACAGACTGAACCTGACCCTGCAGGGTAAGTTAAAAATGCTGCCTGACCTGGTGCAAAGTGTGTTTGCGTTTGTCAACAAACTAAAGCTGTTCGAGGCGCATATTCAAAAGGGAGATTTAACACATTTTCATACTCTGCTAAAAGCCAGTGAGCAAGTCACCAGCGCCGCCCTGAAAAAGAAAAAAGACAGATATACAACACTGGTTGCAAACCTGCACGAAAGCTGTGACCCGGTTCTGAGATCTACAACTGAAAAAAACACAGATTACGTTCCTCGTCGACCCATTTAATGCGGAGACAGACTGTTTGAAAGCCCCGCTCGCCACAGATGAGGCTGCGGCTGAGTTGAAGATGATAGACCTTTGTGAGGAGGATCAACTGAAAGCTGTTTTAAGGGAAGGGACCGTTGAGTTCTGGAAAAGTGTGTCAATTGAAAAATACCCCAACATCAAACGAGCTGCGCTTAAGATACTGTCCATGTTTGGGTCAACGTACGTCTGTGTTTTCTACTCTGAAACATGTGAAATCAAAGCATCAATCTGTTCTGACTGACACTCATTTGAAAGAATTGCTTAGAGTGGCAACAACAGAATACAAGCCAGATTTGAGGAGGATTGTTCAAGATAAGGAATGCCAGAAGTCTCACTAAGCAGCATAGTAAGAGAAAGATGTAATTGGAAATTATTCTATTATTGTTTGTGGACTTGCTTAAACTGGGAGTTTGTGTGTGTGTGAGACAGTGCACACAATGTTAACTAGGCCTGTCACAATAATCAATATATCGACTTATCGCACAATACATGGACATGACCTCAATAATTTTTGGTGATGAAATATATCGCCCATACGTAAAAAATCAATTCTTGCAACATTTTAGCTGATATAACAACCTCTCTATCTCTATTGGAGGTGTCAGTGTCAGTAAGGTTAAAAAAACACTATAGTATTTACCGAAAATGACTAAAGTATATTTTGATGTGAAAATTGATCTGTGAGCTGATATCGCAGTCTCTGTTACCTTTTTCCTTGCATTTTTTATTGTTTTTTGTTTAACATTTATTATTATTTGTTTTGGATATGTGTTTTCAACTGCTTCCAATGCCTAATCATTGAATTATTAAAATTACTAAATTAAATATTCTTAAGAACAAAATATGATGTGTTCGTTTGAAGAGTGTACTTGCGTTATGATGCTATTATACTGCCATTCTGGCATTATATAATGAGTGGCATAAAATGGTCTTAAAATGACAATAATATCGTTTATCTCAATATATTTTGGTGCAATATATCATACAAACGAAAAATAGATATCGTGACAGACCTAATGTTAACTGTTGAAAATTACTGATATTATCATGTTGGTGTGGTTATTTTCATTAGATCTGGCTGAGCAGAGGTCTGTGTATGCGTGCATACATGATTAAAAGATGATGTTCATGTGTACCCATGTGTATGATGTGGCTCTTTGCAGTAACACAGAAAAAAGTGGCTTAGTCTCTGACTAGTTGGCTACCCCTGGCTTATACAGTGACCTCCATTCAGGTTTAACATGTTCTTCTACACCCAACACTTCAAACCAAGGTGTGTCAATTCTATCATTTAATTCTTTTTTATTAAAAACTTTTAACAGTCTTTGTAAAATTCTTTGCCAGTAACCATAGATAAACCCAAACACAATGTTTGTTTTTTTTTTGTTAAGATTCCAGGAAGGGTCCTTTAAAATCCTCTAACTTCGGGAGCAACGTGAAAAACGAAAAAATAAAATAAAATCTAATTCAGAATCATTTACTTTTCCACAACTGTCTTTTAGCAGCACTTTCTCTTCATCACTGACCAGTCCTCTCCAGTTCTGTAACATGTTCAACAGCTCGCAAGGATCTAATTTTAATCAGCCACTTCTTGTATTTTTCCACTCCGGCAACATGCAACAAATCTTTGAATTCTGCAACACTTCATTAAGTCCATGAAATGAAGAACTATCCTTTGTTAGGTCAAAGCGAGCTCCATTTATTATAGGCTCTTCCAATAACCAGTGGAGAGAACATGTTATTTTCCTTTTCAAGTCGAACAGGCTTTAAACCTTAATAAGATTTCTGTAAAACATTGGCAGTCCATTCACATTCAACTTGAAGGGGTTTGTTAAAAATAAGGCTTTATCCAAACCCAGCCCCGCAACAGTGTAAAATAGAGCATGTCACTGCCCGCCATCCATAAACTGAAGACCCATACAGAAATTTTTGTAAAAGTTGTAATCGAAAAGCTGTTATTCTGCTACTCAGCTGTATCAGTCCCTGACCACCCTCTTCTTTAGTTAAATACAACACACTCTGTGGGACCCAATGCAAGTTATCCATTGACCACAAGACCTTGGATTTCTGTTAAGAATTGTGAAGGAGGATCTAAACAAGCCAGCCTATGCCAGAGACTAGAAGCTGCGAAATTATTCACTATTAAAATCCTTCCTTTATATGACATTTTAGGTATTAACCATTTCCATTTATTAAGTCTGCCCTTTATATTATCCACAACTAGGGATGTGCACAAGTATTCGATTAATCGATTGATTGAACGCATCAGCGTCAATCGAGCATGAAAACGACGATCGATTAAATAACTTTTATTCTTTCTGATTGGTTATGCTGGTATTTGGCCAGTAGTCTAATATTTGATTGATTATAGGGCATCGCACACCAGATGCACCACTCATGCTTCATTTAGCCTAGCCTATTACCCAACAAATATCAGTGTTGAAAAAGTTAAATGTTACCATCTAATGTCATTAAAAAATAAATAGTTGCTAAACGTGTTACTTAGTTACATTTTAAGGCATTATTGTAGCCAGAAACACAGAGTCTTTCTTATATCTCAAAAAAGAAACTCACAGTTATTACTGTGAAAATAGGTTAAATTTAGGCGTGGTTAACATGCAATTCAATAGGTTATATAACTTAAAGGTAAAAATAAAGTTATGTTATGCTAGATATATGTTATCATCAGTTTTTTTTTTGTGTGTGTGTGTGTGTCCGGTTGGCATTTGTAAAAACGCCACCATAAACCATTAGGCCTATACCCCTCATTTTATTTATTCATTAAGCTTATTTTAATAACTTGTTTTCAGGTTACATTTTCATTTTTAGGGCCATGAGCTACAATTCAAAATAAAATCGATATGCTAACTGTATTTTAGCCGTTAAAACAGGCCTACAATATATTTTCTGGTGTGTAATTTAGCTTAAGCAAATAGCAGTATAGCCCACATTTACATATTTTTTAAAGATTTTTATTCAGCCTACCTGCAGCGCACTAGGTTGATCTGCGGCAAATTCACTTACGCACACTATATACCTTTTTCAATTATAACACTGTGAACTTGGCTTCGCAAGCTGATCATCTTTAAACTCAAAAAACATCAGAAACTGATGGATATCCATCAGAGATGTATAAAACTTTCAGACCTCAAATAACACCTATACTCCTCAAATGCTTTGTTTATCACGAGGTGGGAAAATTTCACAATCTTGGAAGCAAGCTGTTATTTTATTATTCCATGTAGCTCATACAGACCAATTTCTGTCTTAAAGGGCCACAAAACCCTCCAGTCTCAGCCGGGTGTTTTCACACCTCTAGTTTGGAAAAGCTCAGGAAAGTGGGTGTGTCCAGCTCGGTTTAGGTGAGAGTGTCGGGGAAGGGGAAAGAGGGAAGATTTTGCATAAAAATGGGAGTTTCCATTTGTGCACGCGCTGATGTTCACACAGAGGCACAGCAAACACACAGACGCAGGGGGAGAAAGACAGTGACTGTGTTTACATGGACATCAGTAATCAAATCATTTGCCAAATTAATAATTTGTCGACTTTAACAGCACTTTCACTTTAATCCAGGAACATTTCTTGCATTCCCCCATGACAAACGAAATGCGAGAAACTGCTAAGAGTGCGTATTTAATGGAGTGTTTAATACGTATGAGAGAAAAACCCTCCGTATCTCTCTGTAACTTATGCTCTCGGTAAGTAGCATCAGAAAGCCGTGTGTGTATACACTATCCTGTCTCAAAATGTGGCGTTTATATTTTTCAGATCGCGTATACTTACCAAAAACAGGACAATCAACATGAACTGGAGCTGTGTGTTTAAAAGGAGACGAGCGGTAAATCCAGATTCCACCATTTCCAGATGCTGAAAGCTCTCAGGTGAAAAAAAAAAAAGTTTCTGCTGCGCACGTGTGGGAGTCCAGCTGCGCTCTCATAGCGGGAAATGAAAGCAAAACCTTGTTGCAGCACATAAACAACACTGGCGACCTGTGTTTCCAAACAATTCTTCTTCCACTTGTTTTAACAACACAGCGTGGCGCTTCCTTGCCGACTGAACACTAACAGGCACAAAAAATCTTCGAAGTGATCATGAATATTAACTCACGTCACAATGTACTTGCCGGGACAGACGTCCACTCTGCACGCTGGAGTCCATGCATAGATCTCATCGGCGTGACGCAGCTTCAAAAATTCGTTTCAAAACGGAAGAATGAATTTTCTCAAAATAGCAAAAACAATCAATTTTTACTCTTTAGCGAAATATGTGTCCTAATAGTGTTTATAGCAGTGCATAGCATATACACATATATGACTGTCAACAGCTCAAAAAAATGTTTTGGTGTTTCTTGACCCATTAAGTGTCCTAACTTGACTGCTGCTGCCTAATGGTAAGTTTCTTTTAAACAAAGGTGCACTTTAGCGATGTCAAAATGAAAGCAGATATTCAAAAAGGTTCTGCGCTTTGTCAAATTTATAGCTTAATTGTAATAATATTAATAATAATGAATATAATAAATTATAATATTACTTACAGTGTAGTCTACTGTCGGACTGTGCTGTGTCCAACTACACATTTTTATTAGGCTTCATATTAACTCCTAACTGGAAACCGAATGTAAAAATGACAGGCAGTTGCGCCTCTGCTAAAACGGCACAATTATTCTGCGCTTTTTCCCTTTAGAGCTCAAGAGAGTTGTATTTAAAGAATTACATGTGATGAACTAGGCTTGTCGCCTTCAGGTGCTCCACTAGTCCAGTGTTCTCAAGTGAATTTAGAGTGCGCCTCCGCCGCCGCATGCGCGCTTTTACAGGCACACCCTGGCCTGACGCGGGGACCAGATCTCTGGACTATTGCTTTAATTTTACAATTTTTTGATAATTTAATTGCTTTTTCATTATATACAATTTCTAAATTTGTAATCCGAATGTTGGAATGACGTTATATGCTTTATGAAAACTGAGGGGCCACAAACTCTACAGCACCCTTTTGCACCCCTGTACCGCCAGGCATGCGCATCCACTACTTTCTGGTTGGCATATAGTTCAAGCTCACATGCCTTTTGTGTAGATAAACAATTTGTAATATAACACTTAGATATTATGTCGCTAGGCTTGATTAATTTTATTTACAATGTGTCATGTAGAAAACCTATCTCACGCTTCTTTAAATGTTTACTGTATTAACCAATATTGGTGGTGATTTTTTTCATAACCCAACAGTGTGGATTTAATTGTTTTCTGAATCCTGTCAGTTTTATTAACAACGTATTTAACAGGGCTTTAATAAAAATATTTTTTTTTAAAAATGTAATGTTATTTAATTGTCGCTTTGACGCACACACGCCCCGCCTCTTGCTTAAGCTCCACCCCCCGATTAATCGCTTCTCAAACCTGTGGATTAATCGAAATGAAGAATAATGCCAAATGCCCATCCCTACATGAGACATACCTGTACAGCATCTGCATAAAGGTTGGAATGTGCACCTTTCCCTTATGTGCTATTGGGCCATTTTCATCCATTCTGGGGTGATTTTGAGGCTTAATTTGGCCAAAACTTTCTGTGTTTCAGCAAAGGGACTGATATTTGGGATCGGTGGTATTTGGGGACAGTATGATAACCTTGAATAAAAACATCACGCTTTCACTGTACTGTGATAACAGCTCTACAATATATTCTTTTTAAATGTCTGGCCTAAAAACAAACACCTTTTCCCCTTTGAACACAATATATTTTCTTTTGAGAAACTTTTATAATATTTTGGAGCAGTAAACATGTCAGGTTGAATACTTCAAATGAATTATTGACTTCTGCTGTCTTCATTAGTTTCGAAAACACAGATTTCTTTATAATTTAAAAAGTTTTTCTGCTGAAGATACTGTTGTCCTAAGAAACTTAAGAAGTAAAAAAAAAAATCTTAAATATACTGAAGGAACGGTATAGCAGAACATTTCAGCGGTTTTAAAACCTTGACTTTTCCAAATTTCAGTAAACCTTGAAAATGGTTATCGTCCCATGCCTATGCAGTGTAACACTGTTTTAGGATCTAAAAATTAATTCTTTAAAAAAAAAAAGTCAAGCCAAAAAGATTCCAATGGCGGCGCCTGCTGGTACGTGAAGAATATGGTCAATACTGAC
>CAIGQQ010008978.1:633-13900 GCA_903798035.1 Danio albolineatus
TATATTATATTATATTATATTATATTATATTATATTATATTATATTATATTAGGCGGATCATTCCACTGTGGCGACCCCGGATTAGGACATAAGAAGAATTTATATGTAAAACATGATCCTTCCTTAACTTCTTAGAAGATCATAACCAGTGTTAGGCATAACCCATAACAAGTAATGTGAGTTTTGTAATTTAATTACTTTAATTAATTAGTAAAGTAACTAATTAATACTAGTTAATTTCTGAGTAAGTTTCTGAGAAAAAAAAAAAAAAATCACAGTTACATTTTTGTTTTCCCATTTGATGACAGAGTGCAAATGTGTTGAGTACAATGAGTATACAAGATACTGTAGTTCAAGATATTGTAACTCACCCGAGAGAGTTCAGCTAGAGAAGAGTTCATCTCCTGGTCACTGACAGAGATCGTCTGTTTAATATCTGAATAGTATCTGATGAACCATAATAAACAAAGTAGTGTGAGTGCACCGAGTCAAAACATGTCATTATGCATTAAACAATGTATAAACACGAACCTCTCCACCATTTGTTTGTAGCGTGGGATGTCTCGAGCATATAGAAGCTTGTTGATTGGGGAATCCTGCAAAGTCAAAACATATCATCAAAATCATTGGGTCTTCTTCCCATCATCAGTCTCCTCTAGTTTGGTTCTGAATTACTCACCCTGCCCAGTTTGTGGTCAGCGATAGTGCAGGAGTCCATGAAGGTCTGAGCAATGACTGACAGCACGGCATCTACATTGTCAGAGGCCTGAACATCGAAGATAAACTGCGGGTTCTTCAGGATGTTGATCCAGAACCTCAGTGGCAAGCTGTAAAACAAGCCCATATTTATTTGATTCTTTGACATCACCCAAAATTATTTGATAATCCTACAAAATGGAAATTCGGTCATACCTAATTTAGATATGAATACACACTATTACAACGTTAGGTTACCTCAAACTAAAAATTAATTACTCACTCTTGAGTTGTTCCAATACCTGAGACCTTTGTCCATTTTTGGAACACATATTAAGATTTTCTTAGATGAAATAATCTAGTCATAGTCCAAAGTAAAAAAAAAAACATTGTTAAAACATCCCCTGTGACTTCACTTCTGTGGTTTAACTGTAATCATACGAAACTCAAAGAATATTTTTATGAGACAAAAAAAAAAACATAAAAACAACTTTATTTGCTATTTTTATTCGTTATCTTCTGCATCAGATCAAGGTAAGTTTTTACTACAGGTGACTTTAAAAGCAGTTGGCACACTTAATGATTGTAGTAAATATACACCCTGAACTGACGCAGGAGAGAAGATATAGGTGAACAAAATCATATTTAGTAAAATGTTTTTGGTGCACAAAAGTGTTCTTGGAGCTTCATATGATTATAGTTGAACCACTTATGTATTTTGTCAGTGTATTCGAAATATTTCTTTTTTGAAAAATGTCTGTCTATCGCGGATGAGAGCGCTTTCTGATTTGATCTAAAATATCTTAATTTGAGTTCTGAAAATGAATGAAGGTCACAGGGAACTGAAATTGCATGAGGAATTAATAACAAAACTTTCATTTTTGGATGAACTAACCCTTTTAACGAACCATTAAGTCAGACTTTTGCCTCAGATAAACATATAATTTGCTGCTTAGTTAAATTAATAGTGAATAACGTGGTGTTAAAATTAGGTATGAGACTATAAATACTAATACAAATACTAATATTCAGCCTATTCTGGTAATAAGCAAGTAGTTAATAATGAGAGTTGTTTCCCAAACTAAATTGTTAACATGTATTATTTCCTAACCTGTTTGTTTTCCATATGTGGATTGTCTCCGGGTCTGTAATGTTGTGCTGTGCTGCCTGATCATCCAACAGATCGAAGAAATACTTGACAGCCAGAGGAACCGGCCGACTTGTGCTCAGAATCACAGTGAACAGATCATCCACAAACTTCTGCAGTGTTCCCTAAAACACAAAGAACAACAAGGTTACTTTCAGAAAATAAAACTAAATGACTAAAAGTTTCATAAACTGACAGAAAATAGAAAGTTCATAATATGAAAAACATGTAAGCAACGATGAATTTGGATTTCTGTCTTCCAATCTGTCCCATCAATGATGAACATTTATCCTTTTCTCATGACCCTTTTCCTCATTATTTTAATAATATGATTATTTGAATGAGTATTTAACTTTGGAATGATTCTGACTAATGAATAAGTTAACACACTGCTTAATGTAAGAATGTTCAGTGTCCTTGCTCCACTCTTTATCTGTCTAATTTAACTTTATTTTCAGGAGCCACAAAACCAGGCCATAGTTAGGGCCAGACGGAATCTGCAGACATTTCTTGCTATTTCTGCGCAGATTTTTGTTATAAATCTGCGGATTTATGCGGAATGATCTTGGGAGTATCATAACTAAATCCTTTTTATATGAAATAAAAACTAATACCTTTTTAACTTTTATTTAAAGTTTACAATGTGAATCCAATTAGATCCACTTTATTTGGTAAACAAAGCAAGCCTCTCATAAAATATCCACTAAAAGACAGAAAATAAATATATCCCAATGTCTCAGATATGTGTGATAAATGTAAACTTTCATCATGTAACCTTAGTCATATGTTTGTATTTTGTCCCAAGTTGCAAAATTATTGGATTACTTTCTTAAAAATTGTTTCCTATATTCTAGGGGTCAAATTAGCTGTTTGCCCTTTAATCGCAATCTTTGGTGTTCCCTCTCAGTGTCAACCTTTAAACCGGAAACACGCTGACATTGTGGCTTTTACATCTCTTCTCGCTAGGCGCAGAATACTGTTGTCTTGGACCTCCCCACAACCCCCCTCTATTTCATTGTGGCTCAAAGATTTAGTCTTCTTTTTAAAACTTGAGAAAATTAAATACATGATCAGAGGTAGAGGATAAATTTTTTTTTTAAATGTCAACAATTTATTGCATTATTTAATCACTTAAAAACCTTAGATGTGGATTGAGTGAAGGTATTTGTGTACTTATGTATATGGTCTGTTATTATAAGTTTTTCTCTGTATTTGTATTTATTTTATTTATTATTATTTTGTTTATTTATATTTATTTATTTATTTTCAGATGTTGTTTGTTTTATTTGGGGATTGTTTTGTGAATTGTTATAAAATGTAAAACGCTATTTGCAAGAATAAAAATTCCATGGCAAAAAAAAGACAGAAAATAGTACCTTACAAACTGTACTGTAAATCACATGAATATTTTCATGTTAGTCAATAATATTACTGAAATAAATTAAGAAACTGAATAAATATACATTTAAACACATTTACACAAGTAAATAAACAGAATCAATGATGGGCTAAAAATCTGCAGAAATCTGCGGAATTCTGCGCGTGCAGATTCCGTGTGGCCCTAGACATAGGTCATTTAGACCTTTTGAGTGGAACTGCTGAGCCTGATGACTGTTTCTATTGTTATTTCTATGAGATAATACTGTGTAAAGTGATTTTGATATTATTATTACGTGTTAATTCTGTTTAAAGAGATTTAACTTTTTTTAATTTAAGATAGACTTTGTGAGAATACAGCAGTCTGAATGTAGAATTCAATGTTTTTAAATTAGTTTTAATAAAGACGGCTGACAGTACACTAAACCTTGCTTAAGTAACAGACTATACTTTGGGTGTGTGTGCTCTATTCGTTTGTAGATCCTATCACAGGTCTGGGGTCAGCTCTAAACAGCCTAGTGGCTGTGTGATGTTTGTATGCTTGAGATATTATTCAGAATTGTACGCACCCACCCACATGGAAACTTTCTAAGTCTATCTGTGCTTTACCCAATCAGGTTACAACACCTATATATGTATGACGCAGTTGATGACGTTATGAAAGAATATAATTGTTGTTGATGTGTGATTGTAAGCAGAGTGGCTTAGGAACTCATTGCGAGTGTTGAAGCTGGCTTCTGCTGATGAAACTGCAAACTATCTTCAGTAAACTTTATTTAATTGAATCTCTGTCTCCGGCTCTTCTTCATCTGACAGACTGGACATTCTTTGGGTTCAAACTGTAAATTATCCCTACAGTAACAATTTTTTTGAAAAACTGAAATTTTCACTCATTTTCCTTCAGCTTAGTCTCTGATTTATCAGCAGTCGCCAAAGCGCAATGAACCGCCAAGTGAACTGAAATCATAACTGGTAAAATTAAAAGATATAATAAAATAATTACAACAAGCAATCATCATGTGGTAAAACAAAACAAAACATTAATAATAATCAGTGGGGTGGACAATCTGACCAGTATCTGTTTATGGACATACTGTAAATGTGGTTCTTGTACACTGAGTGCAACAACCAAACACATCAATCAAGTGCATGTTTATATAGAAATTAGGGCTGTCAAAATTAGCGCGTTAACACACGCCGATTAATTTGAAATATTGAATGCGTTAAAAAAATTAACGCATTTAATGCAGTGGCAGTTTTTTTTTATTTCCTGTTGTGGCCGACGTGTGTTCAGGGCCGGCGCGTCCATAGAGGCGACCTAGGCGACTGACAAGGGTGGCAGAATAGTGAGCGAACCCCCCGGTCCTCACTTTAATCTGCGACACCTACCCCCTCCCTACCGGTCCTCACGTTCATTCGCGAACCGGTCACTTTCTTTTTCACTTTCGGGTTGAGGGCGGCGTGATCACCATTAGCCTAGAGCACCAGTTCAGCTTGCTCCGGCCCTGCGTGTGTTTAATGAGCAAAGAAATATGGATAAAGGATAATATGGATAATATGGATCCATGTAAATGTACTCAGTGAAAGTGCCAGATGATGTCGCAAGCTTGATTCCAAGCACCCTCAAATGTTTCATTAAGCTTGACGTGTTTCCCCCCTACACGCAACTTCTATAAAGTGACTGCTTCCCGTTATTGTGTCAGAATCCTTGTTTTTAAAATACAACTATACTTCAGAACGCTAGTTTAGGCAAATTTGATGAACGCGACCATGCGCGTTGATGACTCTGAAGGGAGTCGCTTATAATGTGTGAGCTCGCTGTACTGCCCGCGTGGTCTGTGTGTGTGTGTGTGTGTGTAAGAGTGTTTGTGTATGTGTGGATATCCAACAAGATTAAACACCTAACATCGCAGACAGGCGCTCAAAGCAGTTTAGAATTTAATGTTTAGAGATGGCGTGACCAAAGTCCATGTAAGAAGTCTAGCCTGTATTCTTTGGTACGTGACTTTGATGTAGCCCTTGGTGCTTTTTGCGTCCTTGTCACAGCACCAGTGGCACAAAAGTTAAGCACTGAAATTCACACGCTGATTCGGTGATTCTGCTTGTGGGAGACTTTTCTCACTCTTAGGTCACATGTCAACAGACTGGACTGTCTTAGCAACTACCAAAATGCTAAGGAGGACTAAGCTAAATTGTTTCTACTTTATAATTAATGTTCTCAACTCGCAAAACAACTTTACAATGAATACAATTGTTTGTATTCAATACTTTATTATTATAATTTTCCAATTTCCATATTTGCAATGCCTGTATTTTGGATTTGTTTGTAGTTCACTTAGAATCCAACATGGAAATAATTTTTGTTTGTTAATGGCATTGATTGTTTTAAAATTCAAATGGCACTTACATGCCTGTGTTTTTATTTCTGTAATAAATACGGCTTTTCGTGATCAATCATGATTAATCACGAACAAAAGTGTGATTAATTAGTTTTTTTTAAATAAATTGACAGCCCTAATAGAAATTATTCATTTCAATGGCTTCTTCATCTGCAAAAAGTCTACACATTTTTATCAACATATCATCTTTATTATAAATTAGTTAGTCTGAAATCATAACTTTAACTTTACATATTATATTAAATATTTTATTAAAATATTTTTTTAACTTGCATTTTTATTACTTAGTGTCATGATCACCAGCGATCGAGCGGATGCAGAACACTGGTAAACCCGCAGAATGCAACGAACTACAAATCATTAAATGGACTACAAGTTCTAGTCATGTGCTGCTCACACGCACATGTTCCAGATTCCACTGACTGCACACACTCACAGCCAGAGGATCATCATGGACTGATTACAAGGACTATATACACAGCACACATGCGCACATTGTTGCTGAGTCTTGTTATACAGATTGTGAACATCACGATGCATTTTCCTTGCCTTGCCTTCTTTGTCTGACCTTAGCTTTGTTTTGTTTGTTTATGTTGTATGCTTCTTGTCATTTGACCACTCGCCTGTTATTTGACTACGACTCTGGAGTGCCTGTATGCATCTGTTGCCCCTGTGTTGACTGTTGCCTGCCTGACCATTTTCTGTTCAATAAACCTGCGCTTGGATCCACACCTCCCTTGTCAGCGTCCTGCTTCACATTACACTAAGAGATCTGTAAAACTATAATTACTAAGCTGAAACTAAATATATGAATAAACTAGATGTATATACATTTACGGAAATAAAAACTAAACTAAAAGTAAATAAAACACCAATTAAATCAAATGCAGACTTAAAATTTATAGCACATTTTAAAATAATACTGAAATAAAACACAAAACTTAATTAGGCACCACGGTGGCGTAGTGAGTAGCACGTTCGCCTCACAGCAAGAAGGTCGCTGGTTCGAGCCCCGGCTGGGTCAGTTGGCATTTCTGTGTGGAGTTTGCATGTTCTCCGCGTGGTCACGTGGGTTTCCTCCGGGTACTCCGGTTTCTCCCACAGGTCCAAATACATGTGGTATAGGTGAATTGGGTAAGCTAAATTGTCCATAGTGTATAGGTGTGAATGAGTGTGTGAATGTTTCCCAGAGATGGGCTGCGGCTGGAAGGGCATCCGCTGCGTAAAACAAAAATGCTGGATAAGTTGGCAGTTCATTCCGCTGTGGCGGCCCCGGATTAATAAAGGGACTAAGCCGAAAAGAAAATGAATGAATGAATGAAAACTTAATTAAGCTGCAGTTTAGTGCTAAATGTGCTACTGAAAGAGCTCTAATACTGAGGTTGTGTGTGTGTTTGTGTGTGTGTGTCATATCAGGACACAGATATGTATAATGACACGGGTATGGCAGGAATTACAAGAAGAAAGTGACTTACGTGAGGGTTTGAGTAGTGATAGAGTTAGGGTAGAGCGATGGAATATACAATTTGTTCAATATAAAACACAGAAAACCTATGGAATGCCATCACAATTCAAAAACAAACGTGTGTGTGTGTGTGTGCGTGTACCTTGACAGACAGCAGGCGTGTGAGGTAGATCTCTGGGATGGCCTTGGCTCTCTCACGCTCTTTGTCTCTCAGACTGCCCCGTCTGTGTTTGGGAAGCTCTGCCTCCTCATTGGCCTTCACCAGGTGCCACTGCTTCACTCCTCCTTCATCGCCGTCCTCCAACATCGGCGTCTCTGAGAGAGGAAGAAACCATGGAACAGAATGTGAGACAGACTGAAACAATTTGTTTAGGAAACCTGATGCATTTTCTTTATCGGTTTGTTTCTTTAGGAATACCACAGTTAAATCTGGCTTGCTTGGCTGGGACTAGTCGAGCTGAGCATCGGTGCAGTTGCTCTTCAGTGTTTCAGCTTTCAGCAATGACATTTACATTACATTGAACCTAACTGTAAGAATTGGCTATATCTCTCCATGATAATAAACCCTGAAAATTGTTATGGAATTCCACGAGACAAAACCACGAGAATGGTCAGGCATTAAAACAATGAACTGGCTAATCTAAGCAGATCAGAAGACCAGCTGTTCATCTGTTCTATTCAAATCATCCTGAGCTCTCTTCCTGACTGTATGTCCCATTTCACATAAAATGTTCAAGGTTTTAATATGGTGCATCTTGTAGTTTTATATTCATGTTTGGTATCATTTTAAATGTCTCTGTGTGATTGGTAAAGTGGTCTTAAGGTCATTGTAATATTTCCCTGGTATTTGTTGAATTTGGTTTTGACTTTGATGAAATCTCTGCCAGATGCTCCCCCTCCAGAGATGATTAACACATCAATACACTAGGCAAGGGTCACTGTGACGCCCTGTTGGGTATTTAAGGTAACGATGTGGTTTAGGCCAGGGGGATTCTAGTCAGGAGACCCTGTTGCAACGTACAAGTTTCTGGGCTCTGTCTCAGAGCTTGTATGTTGCAATGTCTTTCTACATGGTCAGGTATTAATCTTAAACTCTGTTGTACAATCTGAATTGGCTTATCTTGTATAATTATGTGAATTGGAATGGAAAACTTTGCCTGACAAATAAATGTACAATTCTTGTTTAAACTCTCATATCTCCTGACAATCACTGACTTAATATGATATAATCTAGTGGCTAAATCAAACTCTCTTTAGGTATGAGCATTCAAATTATAATAAATTGGAGTCAGATTAAATTCGGAGTTGGAAACGAATGAAAATACGTTTTCATAAGTAAAAATATTTCTTTTCACATGTGCTAAAAGGCTTACATGCATTTATCTTCACCCATACTGTTAGCTTCGTCGTTGGGCTAACACATGGACTCTTACAAAACTAAACTGAACTTCAACTGTGACAACTGAACTGAAGCAGTTTTAATTTACTAGAACTTCTTTAATG
The DNA here is from genome assembly GCA_903798035.1 of Danio albolineatus. NCBI lineage: Eukaryota > Metazoa > Chordata > Actinopteri > Cypriniformes > Danionidae > Danio > Danio albolineatus. The sequence goes on from CAIGQQ010008978.1 coordinate 9,222, forward strand.
TTAAAGGGCCACGAAACCCCCCAGTCTCAGCATGGTGTTTTCACACCTCTAGTTTGGAAAAGCTCAGTAAAGTGGGCGTGTCCAGCTCTGTTTAGGTAGGAGTGTCGGGGAAGGGGAAAGAGGGAAGGTTTTGCATAAAAATGGGAGTTTCTATTTGTGCACGCACTCATTTTCACACAGACTGTGTATACATGGACATCAGTAATCGAATTATTTGCCAAATTATTAATTTGTCGACTTTAACGGCACTTTCTCTTTAGTTTCGAATTCGCATGATGGGCAGGGCTTCTGTCTATGGCTTGGTGACTGTAGCTTTATTGCTAAATGGCTAACAGGTGTTTTATAGAGAGAATAACCGTTTTATGTGTTTCATGAAGGCTGATATTCCACTGATAGTCTACTGATGAAGGCTGATAGTCCATTAGATTATTTCAGAGGTGCATAGATCTCTGTGAGTTCATAAACTCCTCCAGAAACTGTACCTGGATGATGGAAGCTTTCAGTGGTGCATCTGACCGAGCCGAGTTTTCCCTCAGGACACCAACAACAACAGGCGCTACGTCATAATCACACCCCTACAAGAGCAAGCTCCTGATTGGTTAACGCGGCGCGAACGTCCGCTGAAGCTCATTTTCATTTCATTTTTAAACTGAAGCGATTCGCGCGAATTGCGGCGTTAAGCGCATCAAACGCGCGGCGCCATTCGCGCGTATCGCGTTGCAGGATGCCTATTCGCGCCTTTTGCATTGACTTCGCATATAAATCACTCGCGCTTGATGCGTCTTCCGCAACTGCTGTAAGGTACATTCTTCGAAGAGATCATGAATATTAATGAAGCTGCGCCGCTTACACAATAGAGCGCTCTGGTTGGTTTGAACCAAGTCTATCTCATGAATTAATGCCGAACACACAGAGACGTCAGAACGTGCTGGCCGGGACAGATGTCCACTCTCCACGCTGGAATATACGCTAGGATCTCATCGGCGTGACGCAGCTTCAAAAATTCGTTTCAAACCGGAAGAACGAATTTGCTCGAAATAATGCAAAAACAACCAATTTTCACTTTTTAGTTAATTATATGTGTCCTAATAGTGTTTATAGCAGCGTGGGACACATATATGACTGTCAACAGCTCAAAAAATGTGTTTTGGTGTTTCATGGCCCTTTAAGCTACTTTGACACAATCTATATTATAAAAAGCGCTATAGACATAAAGCTGAATTGAATTGGATACATAAAAACTAGATACAAGTTCAATTAGTCTGTTGAAAGTGGATCTCTAGAGTGGTTCAGTTAAGGTGTAACAACAGCTCAACAAATCAAGCAGTACTGTACTTCATAACAGATGATGGGCTACAAAAAGCAACAGCATCTGGTTCTGTAGTTAATGATTCATTCATAGTTTGCAAAACAGTTAGCATATGCAAAACTGACTTCTAATGTAATGTGGAAAGCTGTGATGTTCTTGAGAGGTTGTACAAAATGAAACTCCACATTGGGCTGAATAATAACTCACTCTCTCCTGGTATGTAGTCATGGCTGTCGTGGTGGATCTGCTTGGATTGTCGTGACACCAGTGTGACAGTGGCTCCGTCTGGAACCTGCAGAGTGACCAAAACAAATAAACAATACACCAACAATGCCTCACCTAAATAAATAAATTCTATCCACAAAATGAAGTCATTAGTCTGAGGAGCCTCATCAGAGACCTTATAGTGCTGTAAAGTGTTGAGGCGTTTCCAGGACCCCTGAACCACTGACGTCAAATCCTGATCTGACAAGATCAGATGTCCAGCCATTCCTGCCCTCCACTCTACAAAACAGAGGAATACACAGATTAAAGTTTTAATATATTGTTTCATATAAAAAATGCTTTAAAGTGTTATACAATAGTGTTAAACAAACATAGAGTATAACCATTTCTTAATACATTAAACCAATCTAAAGGTCTGGCGGGAGCACTTTTAGCTTAGTTTAGCATAGCATAGATCACTGAATCAGATCAGACCATTAGCATCTAACTTTCCTATTCCAATGACTCTTCTGTTTCTGTGTAATATCATTTGCAGCCATGGTATGTTAGCAAAATTGCTAGACTATTATGCCTGAATGAGAGTACAGTTTCTCGCCATATTGGCCTTGAAAATCTTAGTCTTAGTACACGATAACTGCAGAAGAGTCAAGCTGTAAATAGGAAAATGATAAATTATCTTATTAGAAATTCAAGTCTCTTATTAGACATATCAAGAGCAAGTTGCTAATAATCGAATTCAATGATCTATGCTTTGCTAAGCAAAAAGTGCTCCTGCCAGACCCTAAGATCAGCTGTATGGTTTAAAAATGGTAAAACTCAACTGTTTAACTCTAGAGGAGTTTTAAAATGAGCCCATTCCCAATAATGTGGAGTTTTCCTTTAAAAAAATATATTGTTTTATTTTTAAATTTTTGTATAATTTTATAAAAATTACTTTATCATATTGGTTAGCTTGAGCCCACTACGCTCTTACCCAGATGCACGGAGTCTGCGGAGGGTCTCTGGGAGAATGACGTGCTCTTCCATGCCTGCTCCAAGATCTTTTCCTTCACCTGTGTGATGGTGTCACAGTCCAGCACTTTGGTGGGAAGCGTCTGAGACTCACCAGTTCCACCATTGTTCACCAGAACATTCAGATTCTGTGAGAGAAAGAAATAAAAAAAACATGTTGAAACTTCTGTGTGGCCACAATAGATCAGAATATAATGCTAATAGAAAATGTCTATTTAGGATCCTCGTGTTATTATATATCATGTTTGAATAAGTTATAGTTTGTCATTGCCAAAATGATGCTATTATTGTTTAATATTTCTGCACAAAAATCCGTGTATTTTACCAGTGTGCGATACTCCACATCCTCCCGCAGCAGTCTGTTGTCATTGAGTGTGTATTTGGCTTTGCCTGTAACTGCGTCCACTGGGCCTTTGTCCACCTGATGCTTTATTGCTCTGAACAGCATGTAGAAGGACTCACCTGCTGTATCCTGATATATACCAACATAAACACAGGTTATTAAATAAAACATGAATGTAAAAAATAAAAAGCTAATCTGGGTTATTTTATCTTGTTAAATTCCGAGACTATGAGGACTAAGATATTAAATATTAATCAGATAAATCGGCGTAACGTAAAGTTTTAATAAAAAGATATTTTTGGGAGGCTAAAAAGAATGACTATTTTCTACATCAACACAGTGTACAAAACGCTGGGCTCCACACAATTGATTTGTGTTGGGACAACATGAAAGAATTAAGTTAACTTATTAGTTTCTACAAATAATTAACAATTAAGTTGTCAAAAAAAACCTCAAGGATATAGTTGGGTCACACTTTATTTTGATGGTCTGTTTGTTGAATTCAAGTTACATTGCAACTAATTCTCAATAGATTATAAGTAGACTGTTAGGCTGGGGTTAGGGTTAGTGTAAGTTGACATGTACTTGCAAAGTTTCTTGTAGTCAGTTAAATGTCTGTTGAATGTCAGTAACCACAAATATTAAGCAGACAGTTTACTGATACTCAACTGGACCATCAAGATAAAGTGTTACCTATAGTTGTTTCAGCTAATTTTAAATAAGTATAAACAACAATATAAAGACTTAATCTTTTTGAGTGCAAAAGGCTTGTCATCAGTGCAACAATAGTTTTTATATATAAAAAAACCATGTCAGGCATATACCAGTAGCAATACCAAAATATTAATTAATTGAGGTATGAGACACATTTTAAGATGTATTTTAAAGTTTTATAATTATGTTTAGGGTTTTTTACCTTTATTATGAAATAAGACAGTGGAGATTTCTGACAGGAAAGCATTGGGAGCAGAGAGAGGGGAAAGATCGGCAAAAGACTTCAAGCCGGGAATCAAACTCAGGTAAGATGTCGGCACACAGTACCACAAGGCTACTAGCCCCTAAATAATAATCTCAAATTTAATAAAAATTAGAGCTGTCAAAATTAGCGCGTTAACGCACGCCGATTAATTAGAAATATTTAAACCGTTAAAAAAATTAACGCATTTAACGCAGTGGCAGTTTTTTTATTTCCTTTTGTGGCCAACGTGTGTTCAGGGCCAGCAGGTCCACAGGATCATCACGCGCGCGCTGAACTGATCCACCGCGAGGAAACGGGTCTCGCGCGGCCACATCATCATCTGTGCGCACAATGTACGCTCTCGGGAGTGAGGTCATGCCTGCAACGCGCGCACACGATCAGTTCTCTCCGCTCGCTCGCTGGCTCTTCTTTGCTCGCGCTTCGCTGCTTTCACTTTTTGTCAGTCCTGGGGCGGGCCTTGGTTTACTTGTTATCTCTAACACTATTGATACTCTCCCTTTCCGTAAGTGATCCGGGATTGGACGCAGGTTATGATGATCCATATTCGACATGTACTGTATGGTATGGAAGGCTAGTTTACCTATTAAATAAAAATATATAGGATATATATCTTATCATAGTGTCATAATGTGAAACTATAATAGACTTACTTTCTCTGTAATAATAAGTGATGACTTACTTTCAATAATAAGATATTTCTTGTCATATTGAATCTCATAACAATGACTATTCTGACTGGCTTGACTAAGTCATATAATGTCATATCAATATGAGATAAATAATATTTTGCAACAAACTATTACAGTAATAAT
>CAIGQQ010008980.1:2549-23964 GCA_903798035.1 Danio albolineatus
TATATATATATATATATATATATACTGCAATTTATTGAAGTTCATGATAGTTAATACTTCAGTATGTTGTTGCATTCATTAACAGAAAGTTGTAAATACTACAATATACACAGTATAATACAGTTTACTATAGTATGGTTAAAAACAGAATATTTAATATAACATACAATTACAACTTGTTACTTCTTTCATCTGGGTTAAATTCACCTACATCATTTTGTAATCGTACCTTTAGAACCTTATAACATCACCAAAAGCAGCATCGAAGCAGTCTCCTTTCAGTCACTCCACCTCTTCACGGAGATTGTCTGCCTGATTTGGTGCATTAATCAACTGCTGTGGGTTCTGGAACTGAACAATAATGATGTTCCAGATGCTCGGCATCCACTGACACAGGATCCTCATCAATATAAGTGTAAATCTCCCTTTTTTGCCATGCTCTGATGGGTTTAGGTTTCGCCGCTATTAGATTTCATAGTATAACGCGCTATGCGGAAGTTAGGACCCTGTCTAATATTCTACCGGAAACACGTCAGCAGAGTTCGTGCATAGAGTCAATTCCACAGACCCCAGAGTCCAGGTGCCGGTTGGCGGTGCGTGTTCAGCTCCTCCCCCCTGCACACGGAACTCCTTAATCTCCAGAACAGAACCCTTATTTTATTTAGTTACTTGAGTTATATTTTATCTATATTATTAGTTATATTATTGTTAGTTATATTATTTTAAATCCTTTTGTCTAATCCTGTATTATATAAAAAAATTATTAAAGTCCTATACCCAACATGATCATAATTAAATTCATACCCCAGTAGATATCCTATATCTTTAGCTTCCTTTCCTTTCACCTTAATATGTTCAATTAGTTCCTTTCTTTCTTCTCTATATTTTAAACATTCATATAATACATGCTCGATTGTTTCTTTTATATCACAAGAGTTACATAATCCATTCTCATGTATACCAATTAAAAACAATGTATTATTCAGTCTGGTATGCCCCAATCTCAGTCTGGTAATTATCCCCTCTTCCTTCCTATTCCTTCCATGAATAGCCATTTTAGTGTCTACATTCTGTTTGATTTTATACAGGTCTCTTCCCTTCAAGTCTGTATTCCATATATCTTGCCAATGTGCCGTATGACGTCACACGCCACGGCAAAATAAAAGTCTTTTTTTTGCCACTTACTGTTGCAGTCATGACTTATTGATACATTTCTCCCTCGTTTTCCACTTTACACTATATCTGCTCTCTCTCTTTCTCTCTCACACACACAGATATTCAGTATTTAAAACTGATCAAAACATTTAAACATTTTTAAGACAATTTTGAAAATCTTTAATCCACTTTGACTTGTTTGTCTAAAACACATTACTTTATATTAATATGAGTCCAAATCTCATCCTCATAATTAACTCATCTAAAATACTTCTACAACTTCTTAATTAGTTTCTTTTTTTTTTCATATGAATTGTTTTCTCTTTTTTATCTGTATTCCACATTTCCTGCCATTCTTTAGCAATATCTTCAGTAATGATATTTAACTTTACCCTTTCTTACAGAAGAATTAAATGGGTAGTGAAATACAATTCTGTCATTTACTCACCCTCCACTTGTTCCAAACCTGTTTGAGTTTCTTCTGCTGAATGCAGATGAAGAGAATACAGGAGCAAAAAAAACAGCCTAAAGTGCAATTTCAAGTGTTAACTATAGATTATGTTCAAGAAAAATGAGGAAAGCCATTTGACAACAGTGGTTTGTTCTGCAGACTTAAAGAAATTCTTAAGTGTCTGATTATATTGACAAGCTTATTAGGCCTGTATAAACTGCTTTTACTCCAGCCAGGCTAAAATAAACACACACTTCTTTTTAACGGTTAAGTGCATCATCTGGGATTTTAAAGTACACTTAATCCTTTGAAAATAAAAGAATATTTCAGTGTGAGCGCACTACTTACACTATTCATACTACTAAATGGTGTAGAATAGTGTATAAGTAAGTGATTTAGGATGCAGCTACACTGTCAGAAAAAAGGGTACGGTTGGGGTCCATTTGTGACACTTGGGGTACAAATGGTGAAGTTGTACCCTCAACGGTTCAAAGTAGCACCCTAAGATACTTATATGTACCATTTAAGGGTAAAAAAGGTACAAATATGTTCCCAACTGTCAAAGGGTCCATGTTTGGGCCATTTAAGGCACAAACAAAGGTACAATCACTTGTGTGAAAAAAGGAGCAAGTCAACGTGTCTGAAATGGTCATTCATTTATGTCATGAGTTGTTGGTTATTTGGAAGAAATGGAACAAAAAATTCCTACATTAACAATTAAACGATTTAATTTTATAAAACGTGGGCGCCACGGTGGCCGAGTGGTTAGCACGTTCGCCTCACAGCAAGAAGGTCGCTGGTTCGATCCCCGGCTGGGCCAGTTGGCATTTCTGTGTGGAGTTTGCATGTTCTCCCCGTGGTTGCGTGGGTTTCCTCCGGGTGCTCCGGTTTCCCCCACAGTCCAAAGACATGCGGTACAGGTGAATTGGGTAAGGCTAAATTGACCGTAGTGTATGTGTGTAAATGACAATGTGTGGATGTGTTTCCCAGAGATGGGTTGTGGCTGGAAGGGCATCCGCTGCGTAAAACAAATGCTGGATAAGTTGGCGGTTCATTCCGCTGTGGCGACCCCGGATTAATAAAGGGACTAAGCCGAAAAGAAAATGAATGAATGAATTTTATAAAACGTGGCCTTATAATTAATATTATAAATTAATATTTTTGATTTTAGAAATAAATCCCTATAAATGTGAAGTGAAATGGCTTATTATACACAGACCTGTCTTTGATTATATTAAAAAAACTACTACAATGAACATACATGTATAAAGTACAAGATGTATACAATAGGAAATTAAGGTAACCAGATTGGTAAAGAAAGACAGAGTACAGCAGGGTAGCATTAATAAATAAATGAATTAATCAATAAAACAATTGTAAAATGTAAAAAAAATAATAATACTGCTAAAACAAAACACCTGATAACAAATATAGATTTAAAAGACCAAAAACTGGCCGTTAGATATACACAAGATGTATTAAATATCATGTTTTAACTTTAATGGGGAGATTGAATCCAGCGGCAGATCCGAGAAGGACTGGCCGAAGTAAAGCTGCTGTCGGCGGGGGAGAGAATCACGCAGCTCCCGCTGACAGAGTCCGCATTCACTGAAGCACCACGTCAAAGACGCGCTATCTTTGTACACAAACTACAGATTTGAGTTTAAAACAACTACATTCTTGCCTGAAATACTCTTAAAACTACATTTTGTGACACATTAGATGAGAATTTTTTGCGGATCTGCGGCGGGATATGATCCATTAACTTTCGCATAGCAATAGCAGCCAGCAAATTTGAATTTGTGTTGTCCAATAAGATTTCTGCTCGAGCGGCGCTTTCATAATGCAAGCAGGTACGACGGTTATTCTGCTTTAATTTAGCTGTTCCGCAGCTGTTCTGACGTTCTCGACGGAGGATCTTCTTGAAGGACTCAGAGAAGCTGGAATACGCTTGTGAAGACGGAGCACAGACATTTCCAGGTAAGTTTAATGTTAAATAACTTATTGTGTATATCCGTCGAGTAATTTTCAGTTCATGTTCAACGTTACTTTGCATTGTGTATGTAGTTATACGTCGAGTACACGGCGCGTGAAGGGGACCGTTTTGTAATTCAGGTTAACCAGAAATGAAGATATGATTTTTCACATAACATGACCGTGAGAGAGCTCGAGACACTGACAAAACAGCGGTGAAACGTCCAGAGAAACAGTTCAAACACATTTTGTTTTGTTCGGATAATGTCCTTAACCTTTATTGCATACGTTATTTATGAATTCGAAATTTTCTGTGCTGGTAAGCTAACGTTTATGCTAACAGCCATGTTCGCTCAGTACAGGCGTGAATGGCTGACTCCTTTATGTCTGAAACAATATAACGTTAATTTATGCATATCACCCGACCCATGTTGATTTATACCACTTTTATTTTCCAACGTTACATATTTAAATAACATTTAACGTTATGAACGCATGTCCAAGAGAGTCCTAATCAGACGTGTCAGGTCGAGGTGCAGGTCATTTAACATTATCAAACCTTTGAGGAGCTTATTTACATTTTTTTTTTGCTGTTAACCTCAAGATCACACCCATTATGATTTTTTTTTCTTTCAGAAAATTGTGTAATAAAGTAAGTACAATCATTCATTACATTTAGTATTTTGGGTAATAATATTCATCACTATGTTAATAATAAATATATATATACTTTTTTTTTAGGAATTCATTATGCAGTCTTAAATTTAATCTCTCTCTTTTTCCATGAAACTGTAGGGTGAAGTTTTGAACTTGAAGTTGTTCTGCTTATCCAGTAAAGTAAGGTGTGTGACCTTTTATTAAAAATACCCCTGTCAGTGAGATCACACATTTTAAATTAGTTCTCAGTTTAAGATCAAAGTTTAATATACAAGTTTATATACAAACCCTTTATATAGAGAACATTCCTTAATTAAAAAAAAAATGTAATTCATAAAAATACAAATAGTTCCTGTTGTTAAAAAAAACAGGTCCTTTATATTATTAAATTATTGAAGAGTACTTCATTATTTGCTTTTATTTTATTTTAGGGTGTCACGGTGGCGCAGTGGGTAGCACGATCGCCTCACAGCAAGAAGGTCGCTGGTTCGAGCCCCGGCTGGGTCAGTTGGCATTTCTGTGTGGAGTTTGCATGTTCTCCCCGTGGTTGCGTGGGTTTCCTCCAGGTGCTCCGGTTTCCCCCACAAGTCCAAAGAAATGCCGTACAGGTAAATTTGGTAGGCTAAATTGTCTGTAGTGTATGAGTGTGAATGAGAGGTTATAGATGTTTCCCAGTGATGGGTTGCAGCTGTAAGGGCATCCGCTGCATCAAACATATGCTGGTTAAGTTGGCGGTTCATTCTGCTGTGGCGACCCCGGAGTAATAATGGTACTAAGCCGAAAAGAAAATGAATGAATGATTTTATTTTGCAATAGATTCTGACTTTGGTGCAGCTCTAATTCTGCTCCCTCATATCTTTAAAGAGAAAGTTGAATGCTTACAGTAATTACACTGGGAGAGGTTTGGGAACTGTTGGTTAAACACTTAATATACACTGATAGATATTAAGCATTTCTGACAGATTTTGTTTATTGATGTGCTTTTTTTCTTTTCACAGTGGGATGATGATGATGCTCCATACCAAACTCTACAGATGGTGGAAAGTCCTCTGCAAAGAGTAGGAGCATAGGAGTTAAAAGCCATTATTGCATCCTCCGCTGTTTACAGCTTGGCTTATCCACTCTACTAAAAGAATGCAAAGGATGAACATCAACTCCCCAAGATAAAGCAACAATTTGAATTTGAACATCAGCAACAATTTGAAGATGGAGATCCAAAATGACAAGAAAAACAACTCAGTGCAGCTGTCAGAGAGAACTGGTATTGCTGGGTCTGCGTCAAACAGCAATGCTTGGATCTTTGCGTTTCCTTCGGTGCATGCGTTTCTAGTCTGTGCATCAGTATTTTAAGACTAGCAGCTAAAGACATTTCAATAACATTGCCCAAATCAACTGAGAAGCACAAGAGGAAACGATGCGAAGAATTTTCTCTGCCCAAAATGACCAACGCATTGATTGACACATTCAGTGTTTCAAATTGGACTGTTGACGTGTGCATATGTGACTGCTAATGGAAAAGAAATGACTCTTTCCTAATGAAATACATTTAAAATGTCAATACTGAACTTGTTTCTTTGTGTCAAACCTTGTGTGGTTTTTGTGTGGCAAGTTTTCAATACTGGTGTTGTATGTTTAATATTTCCATACACATACAGTAAGAGTTGACTTTGAATGGGGTGTTGTAAAGCAAGACAGATGGACGTTCTGACTTGAAACACACTCTGCTGATAAACTGTTTCCTAAAAATGTTTTAAAATCAAATTTTGAAATCAAATGTGTAATATTGTTTGGTCAAATGTGTTTTTGAAATCTACAGTTATAAAGGGTATCAGTGACACGTAATGAAATGTTCCAATGTACAGAAAAAGATTGCTTTGAGATTCTTGATGCTTTTCTAAAATGTAGAAAGCAGTGCAGTAGCAAAAATATACTTCATAAGGACTTCTAGTGCTGATTTAGAAAAATAACTTTGTTACATTGGTAAAAATGCTCAGTGTAATGGCATGTACTGATGTTGAAAAAAACATTTTAATATTAAGCTGTTTTGCTGTTTTTTAAAATGTTAAAGCAACTTTTTTTTTTTAGTTTATGCATCTGGTATGACATTGTGATAGCTTAACTTTCATCCTTTGAAAAGGTGACAATGTAATTGTTTTGAATCTTTAAATGTGTGTTTGTGATAAATGTTAAAGGTGTAAAGTTACAATTATCGTGCAGTTTGTACTCTTGGAAAAGATTGCTTTTTATTCTTTTAAAATTATGTAATGTTTAAACATTCATCCTGTGAAAATTATGTTGATATTGTTTAATAAACGTGATAATTGAAATTTAATGTGCTGTGTATGGAGTACAAATCTGAAATTAAAGGGTACAAAATTCGTCCCTGTGGAACAGAAATTGTACCTTTTTTAAAGGTACATTATTGTACCATAGCCCAAGTAAGGTACAAATTAGTCAGCAGAGGTACATATTTGACCCATGAAGGTACATGCGGCGGGGGTACAAATATGTACCCATGTGAAAGGGTACAACGGGTGTACCCTTAAGGGTACTGCCCCAGTGACAAGCCATTGTACCCCTTAAGGTACAAATTTTGCACATTTTTTCTAACAGTGTACTTTACTCAAGTCTTATTGGAATTGGTGACTTTTAATGGAGTAATTTTTACAGTAAGGTATCTGTTCTTTTACTCAACTATAGTTTTCAGGTACTCTTTACACCTCTGGTGACCTGCTCAGCAAGAGCTTCTTGAGCTTCCATACGTGAGTTAGCATGTGTGAGAAAATCTAGATCTCATTTAAATTTATGTTTTCAATAGGATGCTTTACAATATTATATTTGTGCATATACATTAGTTTAGTCAGTACTGAAGCCAAATCTGGAGAAGCAGTTTTAACATGAAGTGACACGACATCTGACGTACAGATGCCACTGGCACATGCCACTGAGTGTAGTGACACTTCCGGTGGCATGTCCGGTTTTCACTGTCATGTGTCACTCGGTAGTGGCATGTGTACTGACCTTTGTCACTCAGAGTGTCGCGCTGCAGTGACATCTCCAGCAGTGACATCGACACCCGGCGAAGCTTAATGACACTAAACAACACGCGCAAAACGATATTAAATCATTACGCGACTTTTAACATGATTTATTCCATCGCAATTATGTTTATACGCTTGATTACTTCATGATGTTTCAATTTAAAAGCATTTATTTAATGCATTCGTAGTTAAACTTCCGGTATTTATTGCTACTACAGATAATTCATTTGACAATAAATATCAGACAATACAATACATGACATGGATATCAAACTTATTGTGACATGCTGATCTGTTGTGCCGTATACTATTGCATCATGGTGGTTCCTTTGTTGGCAAAAATATGAACTTCTCTGTGTATGTTAATTAATAAATAAATTATTAATAAATAAATACATTTATTTCTTTATTTTCATTGTAAGGTATTTTTAATAAATTACTTTATAAAGATATATTAGAAAAAAGTTGTAATAAAATGCCAGTTGTAAATACATAACATATATGCATATAAGATAATAGATGTCATTTGCCTAATCATTTTTAAATATAAAAGCAAAGAGAAACTTATAACATTAATTTGCTTATAACATGTGCTTATACTGACACCTACTGGCACGTCACAAGATCACTGGCATGTAGGCCTACTGACATTAGTGGCATCTACTGACATTACTGGCATTAGTGGCATCTACTGACATTAGTGTGGCATGTACTGACATTACTGGCATTAGTGGCATCTACTGGCATTACTGGCATGTAGCTGCAGTGACATCAACACAGCGTAATGATGCTTATAAACAAATCATTACGGTTCTGTCAAACATATGATTTATTGCGAGTTTGTTTTTAAGATAGTCTTCTCTATGTCTCTCAAGTAACACTTTACAATAAGGTTGTATTATTTAACCTCAGTTTACATGAATTAACAATGAGCAACACATCTCTTAAGTGTTATTTAAAAATTAGTAGCCCAAATGTATATGTTAGAGAAAAATATTAAATAGCATTTTCAAAAATATGTTTGCTCATCCCTGACTCACACTAACCTGCAGAACAGTCACTGCCAATGGAATAAATGACCTTTTATACACTCTCAGAAATAAAGGTACAGGAGCTGTCACTGGGGCAGTAGCTTTTTAAAAGGTACATATTTGTACCTGAAGGGTCTATAATTGTGCCTCAAAGGTACGTTTTAGGTACATTTGGGCACCAATATGCACATTTGAGGTACCACTGTGGACTCTTTGGGTAAATCCTTTCCTGTGCCTTTATTTCTGAGAGTGTATGTTCCTTTTAGCCAATGATGTACGCAATGGTGTATTTGTATTATTTATATTCAAATTAAAGTTATGATGAGCACACACATACTATTTCATATTCTATTTGCTATTATTAATTCATATTTTCAGATATAATCTATTATTTTATTCTACATCATTTTATATAATTTCTACTATTATAATATTGTGTGATTCATTACTTTTTTCTGAACTATATTTATTTTTTTAGAGATTACATACAGGTAAGATACAGTTTAATTTACTATATGCCTGAAAAATAAGACTTTAGATGCATAAAACATAGAATATAAACATACAAGAGTTAGTCAAACTGAGAATCAAAGTTGCTATTATTTATATACTCAAAAGATAGCGTTACAGGGACCCAAATCCTCAACAGAACTATTATTATTATATTATCCAGTGCTTCACGGAAATCGCGCACTGCACCTTTAAGGTGATTGAATATGGCGGCGCGGTGGCGTTGCTGCTAGTGGCGTTCTAAAAAAGAATGTATTCGATGACGTTGAGTGGGGACACACAAACACAGGCCGGCGGTTGGGAGGGTCGGTTCGTGCGGCGGAGCGGGGATGACGGACCGGATGGCAAGGCGGGTAGATCCCAAGGCGGTTGGCAACAACTGGAATGTGAGTGGACAGGAGAACGTAGACGGAAGTGACGAATCAGGAAATGAATTAGGAGATATGGAAGTAGGTTGCGGGAACTTTGAAAAATGGGAAACGGTTAAAAACAATAAACGAAAAAAGAAACGTAAGAATAAATCTGATGAAAGTGATTCAGATAGAGCTTCAACCTTAGAAGAAACCGAGATAGTGGAATACAAGGTATTTGCAAAACCTGTGCAAGAAGGGGACACATTTGAAGGTATGAATCCTATACAGCTAACAAAAACACTGCATAAAGAAATTGGCATTATAAAGAGTGCTAAAATCTTGAGAAACGGATCGATCATTATATTTTGCAAAGATGAAAAACAGCAAGCAAAAGCACTTAAGGTGAATAAAATCAATGGGAAAAAAGTGCAATGCTCCAAGACAAATGGCAAAAGGTATGTTAAAGGAGTTGTAACAGGAATTCCTGTTAATGTGTCGGTGGATGAAGTGAAGGCGAGTATAACAAATGCTAATGTGATTGAAGCTAAACGATTAAGAACAAACAGAAATGGAAGTGCTTGTGACAGCCTTTCAGTTCTAGTCATATTTGATGAGGTGGTACTCCCGAAAAAGATACTAATCGGGTACATGTGTTATGATGTGAGACTGTACATACCTCCGCCTCTCCGATGTTTTAAATGCCAGAGGTTTGGGCATGTGGCAGCGGTTTGCAAGGGAAAGCAAAGATGTGGTAAATGTAGTGGGGAACATGAATATGGAAAATGTGAAGAGGATGCAAAGCTGAGATGTTGTAACTGCGGAGGGGAGCATAGCTCAGCGTATCGAGGATGTGAGGTTAGCAAAAGACAGGCAGAAGTACAACGAGTAAAAACTATTCAAGGAATTAGTTATGCGGAAGCAGCAAAGAAGGTTCCAGAAATTATGGCTGCACCTAAACAAAATGAATGCAGGAATCAAAATGCAGAGACATGTCATAAGTGTGAAAATTTGAAAGCGGAAACTCTGATAGTGAGCAAAAATGATTTTGTTCTCTTTATGGCAGAGATAATAAATTGCTCAGCACAAACGAAAAGTAGGAATGAAAGGATTAAAATTATAGTCAAATCAGCCGAAAAATACCTGGATGTGAAGGATCTGCTCTGGGAGACAGTTAGAGATATCCTCAATGAAGAGACACAATCGTCCCAGCCTGGGGGAGGAACGTCTTAAATGTTGATCATTCTACAATGGAATGCTAGAAGCTTAATTGCAAATGGCCAAGAATTTAAGAAGTTCATAGATAATTTTATAGATAAACCACATATAATATGTATACAAGAAACATGGTTAAAACCTCAAATAGATTTTAATATTAGGGGATATAATGTAGTTAGAAATGACAGGAAACATAGCAGAGGAGGAGGAATTGCAACATTTATCAAAAGCGGAATGAAATTTAAGGTAGAACAAATAAATACAAATTATGAATCAATTTTAATCAAGGTATGGACAGAAAGAGGTTGTATAGACATTATTAATTATTATAACCCTTGTGATAAATTGAATCAAAACATATTAGAAGAGGTAATGGGTATACGTCAGGACAGTGTTTTATGGTGTGGGGATTTTAATTCACATAATTCATTATGGGGAAGCAATAGTAATGATGCAAATGGTATTCTTCTTGAAGATTATATTGATGAAAAAGATTTAGTTTGTCTTAATAGCGGTGAAGGAACACGGTATAATTGCACAAATAATACAGAAACAGCACTTGATTTAACATTTATAAGTAGTTCAGTTGCAGCGGTTAGCACATGGAAAGTTCTTAAACACAGTACTGTAGGAAGTGACCATTACCCAGTAATGACTAAAATAGGAATAAAGATAATGAATGAAAAAGAAGAAAGAATTCCAAGATGGAAACTAGAGAAAGTAAATTGGAAAGAATTTCAAGAAATATGTGAAAAGAGATTTAGGACAATACAAATAATGAATCAGACAGATGTAAACATATTAAATAATACAGTTGTTAACGGAATAATTCAAGCAGCTGAGGAAATAATACCTAAAAGTAAAGGAGTTTGTGGTAACAAAAATGTACCATGGTGGAATAATGATTGTAAAATAGCTATAAGAGCGAGAAATAAAGCATTTAAACAACTTAAAAAACACCATTCACCGGAAGCTTTGATCTTGTATAAAAAGGCTCAGGCAATATTAAGAAAAATTATAAAAGTACAAAAGCGTATATTCTGGAGAGAATACTGCAATAAACTTGGACGAGATATACAATTATCAGAGGTGTGGGGTATGATTAGAAGAATGGCAGGTGTTAGAAGGAACTATGAATTGCCGGTGTTGAAGTGTGGCGATAAAATAGCGGTTAGCAACCTAGAAAAGGCTGAACTATTAGTTCAACAGTTCAAAAATATACATAGTTCAATAAATTTATCAGAAGAGGCTAGGAAGTGCAGAAACACTACATTAAACGAATTTCCCGATCTCTTAAAGAAAGAAGAAATATCAGAAAATCCTTTAGATTTACAATTTAATATGTTTGAATTAAAACGAGCAATTACTGGTGCTAAACAAACTGCCCCTGGTAAGGATGAAATATGCTATAAAATGTTATCACACATGACAGATACATCCTTAGAAATAGTATTGAACCTATTTAATCAAATTTGGGACACCGGACAACTACCTTTAGTATGGAAACAATCAATAGTAATACCTATAATTAAACCAGGAAAAGATCCATCAGATCCATCTAGTTATAGACCCATTTCATTAACATCTCACTTGTGCAAAATTATGGAAAAAATGATAACGGACAGAATTACTTATTTTTTAGAAAACAAAAACCTTTTTTCTCCATATCAGAGTGGGTTTCGTAGGGGCAGAAATACAATGGACTCAGTATTGTGTCTGGAATCAGATATTAGGAAAGCACAGACTAATAAAGAAGTCGTCATTGCCGTCTTTTTTGATATAGAAAAGGCGTACGATATGCTTTGGAAGGAGGGACTGCTGATTAAATTAAAATCTTTAGGAATTTCTGGTAAAACATATAACTGGGTCATGGATTTCTTATTTGGAAGAAAGATACAAGTTAGGGTAGGAAAGGAATACTCAAATGAATATACAGTGGAGAACGGAACTCCTCAAGGTAGTGTGTGCAGCCCATTATTGTTCAATATAATGATAAATGACATTTTCTCCCAGATTAAACAAAACATAGGAAAATCGTTATATGCAGATGATGGGGCATTATGGATCAGAGGCCGGAATATGTCATTTGTGCAAAACAAAGTACAGAATGCAATATTCGAGGTGGAAAAATGGGCAAATAAATGGGGGTTCAAATTATCTGTTGCAAAAACTCAGGTCATTTGTTTCTCAAGATGGCATAAAACCACATCACTCTCTTTAAAACTTTATGAGCAACCACTAGAACAAGTAAAAACTGTTCGATTTCTTGGGGTTTGGTTCGATGAAAAGCTGACATGGAAGGATCATCTGAATAAAATCATAGATAAAGGCAAAAAGGTTATTAATGTGCTTCGTTGCCTGTCAGGACAAGAGTGGGGAGCGAGTAGGTCATCGTTGCAAAATATATACTGGGCCCTCATGAGGTCTGTCCTTGACTATGGATGTATAGCTTACATGTCGGCAGCAGAATCAAACCTCAAGAAATTAGATGTGTTGCAGGCTCAGGCCCTCAGAATCTGCAGTGGATCATTCAGAACCTCACCAGTGTCATCTATGCAGGTCGAAATGGGAGAAATGCCCTTAAGCATTAGAAGAATTAAATTAATGATGACGTATTGGGTTAGTATTCAGGGACAAAATGAATTACATCCAGTGAAAAGTACGTTATTAGAATGTTGGGAGTATAAGGAAACCAATTTCATTAGTTTTGGATGGATAGCTGAGGCAAAAGCCAGAGTTATAGGATTAGACCAATTAAAATACTGTAAAACAGTCTCAATCCCATATATACCACCATGGTTTGTGCCATTACCAAATGTTGACCTAAGCATACAACAGGAATTAAAATACAACAATAGTAATATTCCAACAAAACATATAGTGCAGAATTATTTGGAGAAACACTACAAACAATCAATAGTTTTATTTACAGATGGATCCAAGGATCCTCAAACAGGGCATACAGGCGCAGCAGTATATATCCAAAGCAATGATACTCACATTAAAAAAAGAATAACTAATAACATATCAGTATACACAACAGAATTACTGGCAATATCAATTGCCCTACAATGGATCAAGGAGACCGAGGTGAATAGTGCAGTAATTGCATCAGACAGTTTGTCATCGCTTGAAAGCATTAAATCTGGAAGGTCATCATTTAGGATGGATATTCTTAATAAAGTACTCAGTTTGACATATTATATTAAAATTATGGGTAAATCTGTACACTTCATCTGGGTTCCGGCTCATGTAGGTGTGGAAGGGAATGAGAAGGCAGACATTCTGGCAAAACAAGCTCTTAGAACTAATGAAATCGATCTAGAAGTCCCGTTAAGCAAAACAGAAGCAAAATTTATAATAAGAAAGTATGCACAATCAGTATGGCAAGTATACTGGGATAACGTTGAAACAGGCAGACATCTTTATAATATAAATAAACAAGTCGGTGCTGGAAGAAGGGAGAACAGAAATCGTAGGGAAGGAAGTATTATAACTCGGATGAGAATAGGACACACTGGACTAAACCACACTTTACATAAAATAGGGAAACATCCAACTGGACAATGTATACATTGTAATCAACAAGAAACAATAGAACATGTATTACTTCACTGCAGTAAATATAATAAAGAAAGATGTGATCTCATTCATTCAATGAAAAAGGGGAAACATGATTTCACATTATCAGGGTTATTAGGGAAAACATCTGAGGTATATAATGAAATTATTAAATTTGTTAAAGAAACCAAGTTAGATAAAAGAATATAGATATTATTAACTGAAGAATATACTGTAACATCCGTGTGGAAGGAAATTTTTTTTTTTTTTTTTTTTTTTACCGTTAGCTTCAGTCGTAATTCATCCAGTTCCATACTCCATTCCAGTCGGTGGCGGTAATGCACCTACAAGTTTGGTTGCCAACCGCCAGTAAAATCCAAAGAAGAAGAAGAAGAAGACGTTGAGTGGGACCCGCATTAGACCCTGGCTGACATTAGCGGTATGTAAAGATCTTTCTAAAAGTATCATTGTAGGTTATTATATTTGGTTGTTTCGACGTGCTTTTGCTGAAGGACACTAAAGATTTTAGTATTTCTCTGTCATCTCGTTTCAGAGTATTATATTAGTTTCCCACGTCTTTTTTTTGTTGTTGTTGCTTAGACTGTAGATTGTACTGAATGTTGGTTGGAATTGGAGATTGCTATATTAATAACTTTAGAATTTTATATATACATACATATTTTATAGTTTGTGTATTCTGTTGTATTCTTTAGTAGCCTTTTTATAATCGTAGAATGTCATTTTGTCATTTGTTATGTTGTCAGGTTGGTACTGAAAGATACTAATGTTGTTTGTATGTTTCATTCATTTGTATATCACTATCTAATAATAATTCTTGTAGCACATTTATCTATTCTAGGTTTATAGATTGACATCTTGTAGAGTATTTATTTATAGCTGTGAAATATTATTTGTTAGTGTTAGAACAGAACCAGACTGGAGACAATGGTAGATGAAACTTCCAAAGAATGATAAATTAATGACTTGACATCTTTCTATTGTATTTTACAGGTAGGAATGGACCACATGGAGAAAAAGGGAATCACACACCTCAGCAAAGACTGGAAATTGATGGTCAGAAGTTTCTTTTTTCATGCATTAGTGCATCAATGGACGTCTTTCCCAGATGAAGAGGTAGGTGTTTGGTATAGATCAGTGGTTCTCAAACATTTTCACCTCAGAAAGAATTAGTTTCTCTAAGTACCACCTAATGACCAGCATCCAAATACAGTAGTGTAGTAGGCCTAATTAATCAGCTACAGCTCTGCACAGTTCAAAACCAGGCAGATTTATTCATAAAAATAATGTCAGCCACTTTAAACATTATAAATAGTTTGAACATTAACACTGTACTGTGCTCATGTTTAAATAAAAATGCATTTAAAAATCGGTACTGTTCGTAAAAGGTTAAAAATAAGTAAATAAAATGCTGTACTTAAAGGTAAAGTATTAGCATATAGTCGCTTATATTCTTTAAAACCTGGAAATGTAGATTGGACCTCATAAATTTATAAGTCATCATATTCTTATCATATATAAACCATTTTTGATCCATTTTATAATATATGCTGCATGTACATATGACATATTTGTATGGGGGAGACCAAGGGGATAGTTGTACTTCTATTATATTTCTCTATATATCTTTGAAATCTTGAGGTACAAGTGTTTGCTATTAAATGGTATAGAAGTTATTTCTGCAGCACAAACAGAAGATGTGAACACTTTTAGTTTCAAACAGGAGGAGCGAAATGTTACAATTCAGCCCACAGTCTGGGTCAGTTGTAACACACCACGTGATGAGATGTAAATGATGATTTCCACCAGGGTGAGATGTAACATTATACAATAAGAATTATGACCAACAAATGGATCTGAAAGCTTTTTATTCAACATTGAGCTTTCAGTATAATTTGTGTGTCTCTGGGCTACAAAGCTGAATCAAATGTGCAAATGTGCATCAGCTTCAACAATTGAAGGCTTCATGAGCCCACAGAGGTCAAACACTGAACTCAAACTACTTTGACTTGTTTCTCCTTTAAGAGCTATAGGAATACTGACATTAAATCAGAGAAATACAGTTTTAAATCTGCTTGGGGTTGGTGGAAACATTTCACTGATGTTACTAGCAGGAGTTTTGTTGTTACAACTGACCCAGTGTTATGTGGCCATAAATCTGTTCTCCTTACAGCTCACAGCTAAAACATTATCACCAACAATGTGGATTAAATATATCCACACACAGACACACACATTTTTTCCCGTCTAATATCTGCTGTGTCTGTGAATCAACTGATTTGTAACTAGTTCCTAGTTGTAAAGATTAGAAGTGTTTCAACTATCCCCGTATCCCCTTTTTCAGGCTGACTTGGGTATGGTTTGCGGGTGCTCCGTCTGTGCACACAGAGACTAACTTTAATTTTTGTGTTTCTTTAAGCTTCAAACATGGCAGATTTGCTTGAGTCTATGTTCTGCGGCTCGCACCATTTGAATCACATCCAGATTCATTTAAATCTGAGGTAACAAACTAAACCAAAAGCCACACCGCTAGGCTATTTACAAAACAAATAACTTAAGGCTATATATTGAAAACACACATTGTTTTACACAAATATGACCACGTTAACATGTTTGTGATCATTATTTTACCAATGATGCAGCATGGGGAAATTCCTAAGTTTGCAGTAACTGAAATGCCAACAGGACTGGTCTACAGAAGCACTTCTCTAGTGTGTATCTGCTCGAGAGCTCCACAGTTTAGATTCTTAGCATCTGATGACGAATGCACTAAACATACTAATAACAACGGTGTGATCATACAGTACAGGGAACAGCCAATGCTGATCACATCGGTGTTATCGTACTCGTCAAATGGTAAAAGACTAAATTCATATATTTTTAATTATTATTGAGTGATTTCTCCATGTACCAGTAGAAGCAAGCAAGCGAACCACACTTTGAGAACCACTGGTATAGATAGTTAGATAGGCCTTGTATGTTTCAGGTTTTTCCTTGTTCAGCTAATGGAGAGCAGGCAAAAGAGGGAGACTCACAAGAGCATTGGTGGACATTTGTCTAAAATTCTGAAGAACAGCCGGTAGGGTTTTGTTGGGGCTGTCTTTGTCTTTTGCAGAGTGGAGTGGAGCAGAAGAAGAGACTCACAAGGAAGAGATACAAATGGAGATACACTTGAAGACCTGGAGCTCAGGATGAAGGTAGAACTGCTTGAACCGACTGAACAATGGAGTTAGTTTCCAAAGAAATGTATTGAGGATAATTAAAGATGTCTTTCTCTTTGACAGATTGGCATGGAGCATGTGAAGGAACAGGGAAACACCAGTAATAACAAGTGCATCAAAATAAAAATTAGGAACAACCTCAATTTCTTTAATTTGAATTAAATCTAAATTAAAAATTAAATTGTATAATTTTAAAATGTTTCATAGAGTGTCAGAAGAGATTCAGGTGAATAATATAAACTATGTTTATTGACAGGATGGCAGGTGAGTATAAGCAGGGGAATATATTGATGCAGATGATAAGTCCATGAACATAAACTGGATATATGACTGTGCAGGCTTGGAGACTGGAGACGGATACCACAGATAGCAAACAGGATGAAGACCAGACGAGGAACCAGGAGACACCACACTAGGAGCGACATGAAAGACACAGGAGACGTATGTAAACTGATATCTAAGAATCAACACTGCCGTGTATAGCAGGGCTATTCAATTGGCGGCCTGCGGGCCGAACCCAGCCCCCGAGGCAATTTGTTCCGCCCCACCAAATAGTGTGACCAAGACATCAGAAATAAATTTAGTTCCGTCTAAAAATGACCACTATAATATGGCGTGACGTGCGCCTGTTCAATACAGCACGAGCTGAAGGTGAAGGCTGCGCAGAGCATGAGTGACATTAAGCGAGTGGTGCGGGCAGTGGAAAACATTTGGATATATTTGTAGAAAAGACCTTTTGTACAATGCACTGATATCGTTTATAAGGATGCAATGATTAGCCGATTTCACAATTAACTGCACTTTAATTTGTCATGGTTAGTTAATCGTAAAGGCTTCTCAACGCAGCGTTTCTGTTGCACGGAACAAAACTGCTGCAACTGAACAAAGTTATGCCACCTGTGCGCTAGTTTAATGTTCTGAGCTTGTACACCGAGGTTAATACCCACGCTCACTGGATTAACTATAGCAGTGAGCTGTTCACGTCGCGTCTTTCCATGTGCAAGTTCGTTATTTCTAATGTAAGAATATATGCCAATATGCAGGCAACGCGTTTGCGGGTTTCCGGGCGCTCTCAGTAGAAAATATCTCACGCAGTAGCTGTGAGAGTTGTGCAGGGCTTTCAGTGCAATGAACACAAAATATATGTTTGACGAATTATTATTAAAATGATCATGAATGTATGAACACAGATGATAAAAACAGTTCATTTAAATACTTAGCTAATACAAAGCTTAAATTTACAATAGACGGGATATCCGTGAAACCATGATTATTCTTCACACTATAATTGTACAACCAAAATCTAAAATCGTTGCATCCCAAACTGTTATTAGTTCATACTTGATTAATACACTGCTTTTGTTGTGCTTTGAAATATAACATTTGAATGTTTGTAAAAAAAGAAAAAGCCACATTGTACAATGAAGTGATATTATGAAGTTTCAAATACAACATATTAACATTTTAATGTTGAAAAATACAACGTGGGTGTTTTAAGGAGCACAAATACAACATATGGGCTCTCATATGCTGTTGTGTCATCACTAGGGCCAGACGGAATCTGCCGACATTTTCTGCTATTTCTGCGCAGAATTTTGTTAAAAATCTGTGGATTTATGCTGAATGATTTTGGGAGTATCGTGACTAAAACCTTAATATATTAAATAAAAAGTAGGGCTGTCAAAATTAGCGCGTTAACGAACGCCGATTAATTTGAAATATTGAACGCGTTAAAAAAAAATTACACATTTAACGCAGTGGCAGTTTTTTCTTATTTCCTGTTGTGGCTGACATGTGTTCAGGGCCGGCGCGTCCACAGAGGCGACCTAGGCGGCCGACAGAATAGTGAGTGAACCCCCCCCTCCCTCGGCGAGTATAGCCTCGAGGTGCGCGCGCACTCAGCGGAGGCACGCGATGCAGCGCCAGGCAAAAGTATAAATCCAGCTTAATCCGCGACACCTACTCCCTCCCTCCCGGTCCGCACGTTCATCCACGAACCGGTCACTTTCTTTCTCTTTCGGGTTGAGGGCACCGAAATCGGTGATTCTGCTTGTGAGAGACTTTTCTCACTCTTCGGTCACATGTCAACAGACTGGCCTGTCTTAGCAACTACCAAAATGCTAAGGAGGACTAAGCAAAATTGTTTCTACTTTATAATTAATGTTCTCAACTCGCAAAACAACGGATACAATTGCTTGTATTCAATACTTTATTCTAATTATTTTTTTATCCAATTTCCATATTTGCGATGCCTGTATTTTGGATTTTTTTGTAGTTCACTTAGAATCCAACATGGAAATAATTTTTGTTTGTTATTAGCATTGATTGTTTTAAAATTCAAATGGCACTTACATGCCTGTGTTTTTATTTCTGTAATAAATACGGCTTTTCATGATTAATCATGATTAATCACAGACAAAAGTGTGATTAAATAATTATTTTTTTTAATCAATTGACAGCCCTAATAAAAAGTAATAGTTTTTAAATATTTTTTTATGTTTACAATGCAAATCCAATTAGATCCACTTTATTTAGTAAAAAAAGCAAGTCTCTCATATATCTACTAAAAAGACAGGAAATATGGTCACACTTTATTTTGATGGTTCATCTGTTGAATTTAAGATACATTGCAGCTAATTCTCATTAGATTATAAGTAGACTGTTAGGTTGAGGTTAGGGTTAGTGGAAGTTGACATGTACTTGCAAAGTTTCTTATAGTGAGTTAAATGTCTGTTGAATGTCTGTATCAACAGATATTAAGTAGACAGTCTATTAATACTCAAATGGACCATCGAAATAAAGTGTTACCGAAAATATAACTTTACTCACTGTATTGTAAATAAATCATAAGAATATTTTCATATTAGTCAATATTATTATTGAAATAAAAAAAACTGAATAAATATAAAATGTACACAAATTTACACCAGTAAATAAACAGAATCAATGATGGGCTAAAAATCTGCGGAGTTCTGTGTGCACAGATTCCGTGTGGGCCTAGTCATCACTTATATTTCAAGTCATATCTCTCCGGCCCCTCATTTGGACACTTTTCATAAACTGGTCCCCATGATAAACTAACTGAATAGCCCTGGTGTATATAGGAAGTTAAGTCATTTCTTTACTAGCGAAGAGGCCGAACACAGAGTGAATGTGAGTGGAGTCTTTATAGTGCTGTGATGATGATGGTGATGACTGCAGGTGTGTGTCTAATTAGTGAGGGTGCTTGTGGTGCTTCAGTGGGGGGAGAACCTGGTGTTACTGTGACAGTAAGTGATGGTCGGGTATTTCCTTCAGATAGACAGAGATAGATATTAATGTTTTTGTTTGTATGCTTCATTTGCATATTGCTATCTAGTTTAACATTTGCAGATTGTTATTTGTTATATCTTCAGATAAATTGATCTGTTATAATGTATTTGTATGCTGTCAGCTTTAACACATTGAATATTACTGCTACTGTCAGATAGATTGTCTGTCTGTTGTGTTATTTGTTTGTAGTTTATGCTGTCGGCAGAAGAAGGAGACTCACAAGAGGAACGGTGGAGATATACTTGAAGACCTGGAGAACTTCTTGAACTTACTGAACAATGGAGTTAGTTTCCAAAAAAAAAGTGTGAAAAGTAATTAAAGACTTGATATCTTTCTCTTTGACAGATTGGCATGGAGCATGTGGAGAAACAAGGAAACATACTTTCAGTAATGACAAGTACATTGTAATGAATTAGGTACTGCCTTACATTTTTACGTTGAAAAAAAGTACTTCATAAAACATTTAAAATTATATGCTTTAATTTTTACATACGGGCGCCACAGTGACGTAGTGAGTAGCACGTTCGCCTCACAGCAAGAAGGTTGCTGGTTCGATCCTCGGCTGGGTCAGTTGGCATTTCTGTGTGGAGTTTGCATGTTCTCCCCGTGGTTGCGTGGGTTTCCTCCGGGTGCTCCGGTTTCCCCCACAGTCCAAAGATATGCGGTACAGGTGAATTGGGTAAGCTAAATTGTCCGTAGTGTATGTGTGTGAATGAGAATGTATGGATGTGTTTCCCAGAGATGGGTTGTGGCTGGAAGGGCATCCGCTGCGTAAAACAAATACTGGATAAGTTGGCGGTTGATTCCGCTGTGGCGACCCCGGATTAATAAAGAGACTAAACCGAAAAGAAAATGATTGAATGAATTTTTACATACTAAGTGATGGTTGGGGATCACCTTCAGACAGATAGATAGA
>CAIGQQ010009025.1:4220-15568 GCA_903798035.1 Danio albolineatus
ATGCACTCAGTGTGGGAAGAGTTTCATCTGCTCATCATCCCTTAATCGACACATGCCGAAACACACTGGAGAGAAACCATTCACATGTACTCAGTGTGGGAAGAGTTTCAGCCAATCATCACACCTTAATGAACACACGAGGATCCACACTGGAGAGAAACCATTCACATGCACTCAATGTGGGAAGAGTTTCAGCCAATCAACACACCTTAATAAACACATGAAGACCCACACTGAAGAGAAACCATTCACGATCAGCAAGCCTTAATGAACACATGAAGATCCACTCTGGTGTAAAAGATTATATGTGCTTTGAGTGTGAGAAGACTTTTATTACAGCTCCAAAATTGAAACTGTACCAGACGATTCACACTGGAGAGGGTTCAGTAGGTTTTTAAGTGATCTGGTTTGGTCCATCCCAATGGCTCTGTCTTCCAATAAGCAGTTGCCATGGAGGGCGGGCCCACACCTGTACCATTATGCTCAGGGTAAGTCTTTAACAGACTGCTTGGTAATTTCATGTGGTAAAATATCTTGTAAGTTTGTTACTATCTTATATCAAATGTTACAAGACAAATACTGTTTCTGATATTAGTTTTTCATTTACACCAATGTATTGCAAATATCACTAGCTTTTGTTTAGTACCAGACATCATACGTTTCAGAAACATACAGAAGGATTCATCTGCTATAAGTGTTAAAAACCATTGATTAACCTGGTTGCAGTAAATACATGTAGCATTCAAAGAAAGCCACTGCCCCAGAGGGACATATTTAGTGATCTCCTTAAGTCTCTGGAATTTTTTTGAAATAGCAAGTTAGTTCACAAATTGTCTTTTGATCTGTGCATGGATTAATGTTATTTTGTTTTTTAATTTTATTATTTTCGAGACTGAGAATCTTACATTTGAGAATCTTACATTGACATTTAGTTGGGGATGGGAAGACATTCCTCCAGCATGGAACAGTGAATGAAAAGGTTTTGAAAAGTGATTTAAAACCTGCGCTCACTCACAGATTGGAGGCTCCTGGAAGGGATGTAGATCTCCAGCAGTAGGAGGAGGTAGAGGGTGCAGAGCCAGTGATTTAAACTTGATACGAGCCTTGAGTGGTAACCAATGCAGAGAGATAAAGAGAGGAGTTACATGGGCTCTCATTGAAGACCAGATGAGCTGCAGCGTTCTGGAGCATCTGTAGAGGATTAAGGGTGCAGGATGGGAGTCCAGCTAAAAGAGCACTGTAGGAGTCTAGCCTTGAAATGACAAATGCTAAAAGTTGTGCAGCATGATCTGTTAAGAAGAGTCTGATTTTTTTTATGTTGAAAAGTGCAGATCTGCATGATGGAGTTGTGTTAGAAATGTCCTCTTTGAAGGACAACTGATCATCCAGAATCACCCTAAGATTTCTTACTGAAGTACATGGGGTGATGGTGGATGAACCCAGCTGGATTGAGAAATTGTGTTGAATGTGTGGAGTTGCAGGGAAGGTGATGTAAGCAGTTGGTGATGTTTTTTCCAAGCCGATATCCTTCTGGCAGTTTGATGTGAGTTAAAAATTTGGAAATTTAGTAGTAAACAGCACTTTGTAATGTTTTGGCAATAAATAGAAGGAGAGAGACTGGTCTGTATGTTTCATCCAATGAGGATGTGAAACCCAGCTGGCCCTACACCACCCAACCCACTCCAAGCTGGGTTTGAACCGGCAACCTTCCACATGGCAGTTGCTCTAACAAGGAGGCTAAAGACCATGGCCCCTAGCATCTGTAGGGATGGCTATATCTCTCCATAATAATCAAAGGTTGAAAACTGTTGTGAAGATCAAACAGCGAGAACTACCAGGCAATAAAACAGTAAACTATCTAATCTTCTGAGAGGATCACGAGAAAGCCATTTGGACTGCTGTCCCATCACCTGCCCTCAGGCCTTTTGGCCCTCTCTAGTTATTCGACTGGGGGTATTGAAAGGTTACTCAGGAATGACCAGAATTCAGGTTTCTATGGTGAAATGATATATGTTGTGTATTTGCTAAATTTACAAAGCTTAGCTTGTCATGTTTAGTATCATTTTAAATGTCTCTGTGTGATTGGTAAAGTGGTCTTAATGTCACTGTGATATTTCACTAGTATTTGTTGATTTGGTTTTTGACTTTGATAAAATCTCTGCCAGATGCTCCCCCTCCAGAGATGATTAACACCTCAAATTCCCCAGGCAAGGGTCACTTCTATTGTCTTGAATTTATGGCTGTTTGTTCTGAGTTGGGTATATAAGGTAAAGATGTGGTGTGGGTCATTGGGATTCTGTAGCCGGGAGACCATGTTGTAGTGTATCAGAACTCATATACTGCAACGTATTTCTACATAGTCAGGTATTCATCTTTAACTCTTAATCTCTCTTGGAGTAATTAATTGATGTTGTACAATCTGAATTGGCTTATCTTGTGTAATTATGTGAATTGGAATGGAAAATCTTTGCCTGACAAATAAATGTAAAACTCTTGTTTAACTATAATATCTCCTAAAATCACTTAAATCTAGTAGATCGATTAGGCCGATGTTTTCGCAACCTATGACTACGCAACCTATTATTACTTAAAAGAAATTAGTTTACAGTTATATCCTCCATCTAAGAACCAGAACTAGCGAGGATGTGTCCGTGAGCAGATGTAGTTGGCCAGCATACTGACTCTAAGCGACTTCGGGTAAACAATGAACCATTAACTGAAAATAAGGATTTATTAGGTT
This sequence comes from Danio albolineatus, assembly GCA_903798035.1. Classification (NCBI taxonomy): domain Eukaryota; kingdom Metazoa; phylum Chordata; class Actinopteri; order Cypriniformes; family Danionidae; genus Danio; species Danio albolineatus. The sequence continues at coordinate 6,961 of CAIGQQ010009025.1, forward strand.
AATCAATCTAAATTAGACCAAATCACAAAAGGTAATCAGCTTGAATTGGGTGAATCTACATTTAAATTATAATAAATTGGAGTCAGATTAAATTCAGGGTTGGAAATAAATTAAAATACATTTTACATGCATTTACCTTCACCCATACTGTTAGTTCCACCATAGGACTAATAGATGGACCCTTACAATACACCCAACGCCAACACGGGGAGAACATGCTAACTACACATAGAAATGCTAACTGACCCAGCCGGGGCTCGAACCAGCAACCTTCTTGATTTGTCAGTACTTGTTTCTCACACTCAGCTGTAGTGAACAGCGTCTTGTGTTTATTTTACTTCTCTGGACTCTTTGTTCAATAAGCCTAAACAGCTACCAGTAGTCTACAGAATATAATCCAGGATGCATTTGTTGATATAAAAATCCTAATGTCCCTTTGCCAGCATTGCGCCTACTGTTACCAACCAAAGCCCTACTTATGGTTCGATAAATATCTGTTTACTTTTCATTGATGCTTTTCATTCTGCATTAACGCCTTGTAACCAGCAGATGTCCTCAGTGTGTTACGAGGCCTAAAAGGATTCCTCTGACTGGCTTTGTCTTTGTTTTATAGTTCATTTGCTGATAAAATAAATCATATTTTGAAAGCGATCCTAACAGTGTCAGCTTGTACTCTACAACTTCTTTTATCTTTGCCACGATGACAGGCTAGACACTAGTATTCAGATTAAATTGACATCTAAAGGCTTAACTAGGGTAATTACGGTAAAGTTAGGGTAATTAGGCAAGTCATTGTATAACAGTAGTTTGTTCTGGCGACAATCCAACACTAATATTGCTGAAGGGGGCTATTAATTTTGACCTTAACACGGGTTTAAAACAATTAAGAACTGCTTTTATTCTAGCCGAAATAAAACAAATAAGACTTTCTCCAGAAGGTAATATATTAGAGGAAATACTGTGAGAAATTTCTGAATCTGTTCAACATCATTAGGGAAATATTTGAGGAAGAACAAATCTTGCACACGGATGGTGAATAATTTTGCCCTCAACTATATGTAAAAATCCAAATATGAACATTTTTGTCTTATACGTAATTTGCATATTTGGCATATATCAGATTTCTAGGTGTCAGTACGTCTCTTTTATTGTGTTTTGCTGTTTGCTGTATTAACCCACAAGGTGATGTTGGACTTCCCATAGTCCTCCAGGTTCAAAGATTGGTCAGAGGCTTCAAATAAGTTTAAATTAATTTAATGAATCAAATGGATAAAGCATACAGAGCGCTCTGGGCTGCAGAATAAACCCTTTACAGAATGAGGTTTACATGTGGGCATTCCACAACACTCTCTAACCCTCGCAGCCAAGTATATATCACTGATTTCTCTTCGGCCCTGCCCAGGGGCGCTTCAATAAGAAAGATCCTCTATCCAGAGCAGTTCAATTATCAGTTGTTAGGTAGAACAGCATATCTGCACAGAAAACTCTCACATGGGAAAGCTTGATTGCTGCCAGAAGTGGTGTTAGTGAGGCCAACAGGGGGCACTTAACCTGCGGTCTGTGTGGCTCCTAACGCCCCAGTATAGTAAAGGGGACTCTATACTGCTCAGTGAGTTCCGTCTTTCGGATGAGACGTTAAACCGAGGTCATGACTTTTAATAATTATTATTATTAAAAAGTTACGCATACAAATAACAGAGCCTGCAAGAGAGGGAGCTTGAGCCCCTCCCGTCCATGACTGTTCCTGTAAATGAGCACACTCTGGAAGAAAAGATGTAACATTCCATTGATAACAAGTACCGAGGAGTTAACTTCTCAGTTATCAGTCACACAAAGACACAGCTGTTATGGAGCAAAAGTTATATGATGTTAAGCACAAAAGGTTATATGAGGACAAACACATTAAAAACAGAATAAAACTATTAATGCAAGGATTAGTTTATTAATACTTAGGATGAAGTTAAAATCATTAAAAATTCCTTCATTGACCAGCCATGCATCATGATTACGCAAACTCCTCCTGCTTCCCTTTTCTTTCTGGGAAACACTGCTCTGGTGTAACTTAAAACAGAAGAGAAAGTCAAAGCACAGCAGAGAGACGAGATTCTGCTTCTGGTAAGACAGTACATTACACACTTAAAAGTTCTCATTATGTCTGTGTTTACTAAAGTAATAATAATGCATGTGTTTCCTTTATTTGGTAACAAGTGGACCTTGAGTGGCTTTTTAAATGTAGGTGATGTAGATCATTTTAAACTTGAGCTGTGTTTTTCCATTGTTTAAACACACGTGACCATCGCGCCTCATAAATTACACTAGAAAACAACACATGAGAGAGGAAACATTAGCAGCATCTACCATACACACTTTGCACTGATTCTACACTGTGAAACACATCTGTTAATGAACAGAGTCTGTATGTTGTGTGTTTTTTGTTGATCTTCGGTGGTGAGTTGTGTTGTGGGATGTTGATCTCTGCTCTGATGACTTTTGATATTGAAAATTCAGTTTAACAAAGTGACTTTTAGGCTACGTTCACACTGCAGGTCAATGTGGCCTGAATCTGATGTTTACTGATGCCATTACGTTTTCGCGCGATTTGACTGGACGTGGACTCCCTTCAGTGACAAGAGCGAGCAACAGGTCTTTAGGAGGTAAGTTATCTGATAACAATCCACATTTCCCATCTGATAATGTAACGACTGCTAGTATTAACCTGTGTAGTCAGTGATATTGATGAATACTCTCGATTAACTAACATTAGCTGTCAGCCATCAGTGGTGTATAGCTGCAAAGGGGAACGCAAGGCCAGTGTATTTTGGAAAATTTACATTGGATTAAGACATTAAGGATTAAGGCAATTCTGAAGGCAAATGGGGGTTCAACCCAATACTAGTAAGGTTTGCTTAATAATGAGACCTGTGAGGGTTTATATGTGTGTATATATAGTTGGAATTATAAAATTCCATCTGTGTTTAATAAAAAGGCGAGAAAAGATTATCTTCGATGCTAAATTATTAGTAATTTATTGTATACAAGCATAATGTGATATACAGAGCTCTGGGTCCACACTGATAAGTCCTATCAGATATACAATGCTATCCAAGGCTCATATCAGGCACGGAACGATCTGAGCCCAAAAAAGGATAGAAGAAAACAAGCAGAGAGCTTGAGGGAGAGGCTCTTTACCTGTTGGATCCCCTGCAGCAAACTCCTCCAGCTTCCTGTTTCTTTCTGGGAAACACTGCGCTGGTGTAATGTTTTATCAGAAGAGAAAGTCAAAGCACAGCCAAAGACGGGATTCTGCTTCTGGTAAGACAGTACGTTACACACTTAAAATTACTTATTACTTTTAGGCTACGTTCACACTGCAGGTCAATGTGATCCGAATCTGATGTTTTAGCCCACATGTGACTCAGATCTGGTTTGGTCATGGCAGTGTGAACAGCCCAAACCGCATGGCATCTGATCTCTTCTATTCTGATTTGTGCCACTTCCATATGTGGTGTTAAATCTGCCATAAGTCTGATGTTTTGCAGTGTGAGGGGTTTGCAGGAATTCATGTGGCTTTTACATCATCTTTGATCGACACACGTCATTATTCTGTACTGGTTTGTGCTGTGGGGCAGCACGGTGGCTCAGTGGTTAGCACTGTCACCTTACAGCAAGTTCACTGTTTTGAGTCCCGGCTAGGTCAGTTGGCGTTTCTGTGTGGAGTTTGCATGTTCTCCCTGTATTGGTGTGGGTTTCAGTCCAAACACATGTGCCAATGAATCACCCTCTACCTTTACATTCACAACGAGGTGTAAGAAGCAAAACCAGTTTGACCGGCTTTCAGATGATCTGCACTAACATTAAGGCTTGGGGGTGAGTTTATGTTTTATGAGCAAGAACATTTTTTCAGAGCAAGACGCTGGATTCTTGGCAGCTGTACAGCATTTTTTATTTAGTTTGGAAATGTTAACAATGTTTAGAATATTTCCCCAGTACAAAGCCATTAAGAGAAGACGTTCTCAGCCAAAAGTAACTAAAAACAATGACAAAATGGTCCTGCAATCAAACAGGGTTTAAGTTTTTGAAAGTACACCACACATGAAACTACAGTCGTGTCGTGGAGTGTAACACTCCAACATTCCAGTGTATTCACCCTGATTCTCAACCACGACTGGAAGAACTCTAAACAGTCTATTTATGCAATCGTTGCATGTAATATCTGTTAGTTCCTCAAAGCAGAACTTATCTATAGCAGCAATTAAATCAGCCTTTGTAGTTGGTTGCTTTTTTCTTACGAGGCTTTCATAGGACGCAACACCATCTCAATTGGATTCACATCAAGGGAATTCTGTTGGGAGTCTTCACCCAGGTAATACCCAATGAGTTTACTTGCAGCCGTGTGCTTTGGGTAATTGTCTTGGAAAAATTAGGGTCACACTTTATTTTGATGGTCTGTTTGTTGAATTTAAGTTACATTGCAACTAATTCTCATTAGATTATAAGTAGGGCTGTCCAAAAATTAATCGTGATTAATCACATCCAAAATAAAAGTTTAGCATAATATTTGTGTGTGTACTGTGTATATTTATATTATGAATATATAAATACACAAATGCATATACTTGATAAAATGTTGGTTTATATTTAGATATCTAAAAAAATATATGTGTATGACACAAATTTTACATTTGAATATGATGTAACTACTTTGATGTAAGTTTTTTTTATATAGTTTTGGCTTCTATTAATGTGTTTATCACATATATACATAATAAATATATATAACACACACACATATTATGTCAAAACAAACTTTTATTTTGGATGTGATTAATCACGATTAATTTTTGGACAGCCCTAATTATAAGTAGACTGTTAGGTTGGGGTTGGGGTTGGGGTTAGTATAGGTTGACATGTTTCTTATAGTCAATTAAATGTCTATACTCTGAAGGGCTCCCTGATGTATGGGGCAGTGGTGACTTTATTGATAGCATCTTTAAAGAGAGACCGGTTATTATCCCTTCAAAAATTGGCCCTGGTCCAAGTCTTGGCACTGCTTCCAAAACATTAATATTTAAAGGATGTTTTGATTTTGGCTTGAGCGTCTTCCTCTTTTACAAAACCACATTGTGGCAAAGCGATCCAAAGCCACTAAAGTTGTTTCATTGGTGAAAATGATGACGATTTAATCTGTATTGTAGAGTTTGTTGTTCGATGTGCCACCTGGTGAATGTTCTGTGAAGCACAACACATTTATTTAAATTCCAAGGACTGTTTGACGACAAGCTGTGGCAAGCCACAGCACGACATGAGGCAAGCCGTGGTAAAAAGCAAGCATTTTTAATGGCCACATCTGTACATTCTCAGATTACGTCAGCCTCAGGTATTGGGTTTGGCTAACATATGTAACCACGCCCCTCCAATAGTCAGTTTTGACAACAAACAGAAGTGTTGAGCAGGAGGAGTCTGTTGTAATAACTCTCCCCAAACTCTTCTCCAACTCTTTCTAAAAGAAACGCCTTTACTGCATCCAATTAGCTCGCAGTAGAAAAACAAGCCACGCCCACTTTTCCCTCATTTAATATTCTGTTTCTCTCGGAACTGCGTCACAATGTGAAAATAAAAACTGGTCGCAGCTTGTGCCGCTAACACAAAAGGCCAGTAACTGTTTTGTTATAAAGGAAATATTCACATTTTCAGATATTGTCTTATCGTTGACCGTATAATAAAAACTAAACGAGTAGCCTAATTGAAACTGCTTCAGTTTCACTTTGACTTTAATTAGCACTCCTTGTGTGTATCGCCTCTTTTTGCTGAATCGCTGAATGCCACCTCAATTGTGAGTCTCTTTGGACAAAAACGTATGCTAAATGACTACATGTAATGATTTGTTTAATTGAGTCGTCGACCACAATGAGCGAAGATGAGCTTTCCAAACTACTCTTCATCACAAGTGACAAGTTTTATGTTTTGTTGTCGCCACCTATTGGCTTAACAATGTAATTGCTACAGCCTTCATTTGGAGCCTCAAATTTCTTTTAAACGTTGATTTTAAGCTGTACCATAAACGTCAGCGTTTATATCTGAACCTTAAAATGTTACTCCAGTACTTCTGATTGTTTGTAGCTCAGAAGTTATAATTCAAAGACTAAAGAACGAAGCTCTCTGAGAATACGGAGATCAAAGCATTATGAATATATTTAAAAGTCTGTGGATTACCAGTGCACATATTTGGTTAATTGCTACTTTTTTACTGTCATTCAGTGTGTTTTTGATTTGATTTGATTTGATTTAGTTTATTTTCGAACAAAAAATATATCATACATAAAATATCTTTAACAAAAGACAAATTTCAACATAGTCGAAAATGGAGCAGGATGAAGCACAAGCTTATTATTTTCCCACCCCATTACCACACACATCATTCGTCTATTACTTAAACTTATTTCTTTTCTTTTTTTCTTTTTTACTTATCTATTCTTTTTACATTGGACATATTTTATCCTTTTGGCATCTTCAACACACTACATGTTTGATTCCATTTATACATTTGCATTTTATAACAAAAAATAAAAATACAAATAAATTAATAAATAAATAAGTCAAAAATCAAAACTTAGTACTGCAAATAGCCATTAATTTAAATTTCATCAAACCTTCCTGATTTTATCCTTTTTCAATCACCTTCATCATTATATGCCTTTAATAGTATATTTTTATACAACTTTTTAAATTGATTAATATCCTGACATTGTTTGAGACTCTAGACTGTTCCATAGTTTCACACCACATACAGACATACACCAGCTTTTTAAAGTTGTCCTTATTTTCAACCTCCTAAAATTGAGTTCTTCTCTCAGATTATATCCCTCTTGTCTTTCTTCAAAAAACTTTTGGATGCATTTCGGAAGTAATTTTTTCCTGGCTTTAAACATAAATTGTGCGGTTTTAAATTTAACCAAATCATTGAACTTAAGTATCTTCATTTTAAAGAATAAAGGATTTGTGTGCTCTAAATACCTCAGTTTATTGACTTTTTTCTGTAATGTACATAAAGATTGTAAATTAGATTTATATGTATTCCCCCAAATTTCAACACTATAACTCACATATGGCATCACAAGTGTGTTATATAATAAATACACTGATTTATTATCCAGGATAAATCTTGCTTTATACACTATTGCTATTGTTTCCACTAATTTTGATATCACATTATTTATTTGCGGTTTCCAACTAATTTTATGATCTAATATACCAAGAAATCTAATTGCATATACTCTTTCTATAACTTCATTATCAATTTGTAAATCTGACTACTTTTTAATTTCCCAAATAACAATACCTTTGTTTTACTTATATTTAATGACAATTTGTTTACGTCAAACCACAATTTCAATTTATTAATTTCTGTTTTAATCAACTCTATAAGTTTTGGTAAATCATCCCCAGAACAAAAAATACTTGTATTATCTGCAAATAATATAAACTTAAAAAACTCTGATATCTTACACATATCATTAATGTAAATTATAAACAATATTGGACCTAAAACTGATCCTTGTGGTATGCCACAATTTACATTTAGATATGAAGATTTGTGGTTGCCAATTTCCACAAACTGTTGCATATTGTTTAAGTAACTGCTTATCCAATCCAAGGCTACTCCTCTAATACCATACCTTTCTAGTTTAGTTATCAATATATTATGATTTATTGTATCAAATGCCTTCTTTAAATCTATAAAAATTCCAACTACCTCCTCTTTTTTATCCATCTTATTAGTAATTTAATTTAGTAATTTTTTGGCGATCAATGCAGTGTCACTTTAGTTAAACATAAGCAGCACCACAAAAATAGACCTGGCACCATTACAATGTGGTGTTAAAGCTGTGTCCGGATACACTTTATAGAAAAAAACTCATTCCTGAGTGCTGCAGCTCTTGTTTTCAGACGTATCTGTCAAAGATAAGCTGAAGACAAAAGGTTTATCAGAGTCTATAACCACTATAGCATCACTGTATTTATGAATGTATTCAAAATTATAAAAACATTAATGATAGTATATACTAATTTAATAAATAAACTGGATTTATTTGCATGTATAAAATATAAAAAGTCTCGCAAAATGTAGAAAGTCTATCGTATCGTTAATGGTATCCTCTTTTGCTTTACTACAATTTTGCAGGTTGATTTTATACAGAAACTGAAATGTCGACTGTCGGAGCCATGAATCCTTCAACAATTGTCATCCAGCTTCAGCCACTGACACAAACAGCACCGATTGTGACTGGGACCAGTTCTTCTGTGCCTGTTCACATACAGTATGTAGCAGGAGTTTCACCTCTTCGAGGAATTCAGCCCTTTCTAAAAGGCCAACCAAAAGCCCTTGGGGTGAGAAATCTCCCTTAAACCCAGACAGCTGATTTTGATGTCAGTATAGCACACATTAACACACAGTTTATAGTCTAGAGGGTACATTTTCTTCTTAGTTTTACTGTCTAGCATCAATCAAATCTGTATGTGGAATCATTAGGGATGTCCTGATTATGTTTTTTAGCCCTCGGGTCCGAGTCATCTGATTTTGAGTATCTACTGATACTGAAACCCCATC
>CAIGQQ010009075.1:2776-14108 GCA_903798035.1 Danio albolineatus
ATAATAATAATAATAATAATAATAATAATAATAATAATAATAATAATAATAATAATAATAATAATAATAATAATAATAACAACAACATTAAACACATTATAAAAGGTTTCATATTGTGTCTTGTTTGTAAACAAATCCACAGTAAAATAAGAGTTCTTATTGGCTTGGTTTGTCCACTTCCTAATGTTTGGATCAGAATAAAGGCAAAGCAAAGTGTGTTTTTCCACAACTTGGCATCACACAATATCTTCTTGTCTTCAGAGCCCCTTTATTCTTAAGTTGCTAAAAATACCTGTGTTGGTCTCTCTTGTTATTTACTATATTTGTGAATCAGTGGGCGAAGCTAAACAGGCAGTGATCTGCAAATAGGCATCGATCTTCTGTAAAAGCGTTAGCCACGTAAAGTTTAGCCACGATATTACATAATAAAATGTCAGATTCCATAATTTAGATAGATTTGCTTCAAAATAAGTTGTTTTCAGACTAACAAGTTTTAAAACTGACATGATGTTTTTATAGTTAAATGAACATTTATATTCAAAAGATCAAGGGAATTTTGATTTCTTGGTTCATGAGTCCTTTAAAAAAACAAACAAAAAAAGGCCATCTATCAACAGCGTGTTCTTTATTCCAAAACTCACGCATTAGACACTTTTAATGCCGGTTTTGAACTGTGACCACCCCGGTCTTGATTTCACAGATCTGTCAACCTGCATTACTGCATTTCTAATAATTCTCTTGCTTGGCTGGGCTGAGACGACAGCTCGCCACAGCCAGCATCAATTACTGTGAGAATGAAGGGCCTGGAGTCAAGCCAGACCAGATCAGACCCCGGCACCACACGCGTACACACATGGAGAGACACACACCTGGCCAGCTCTATTCAACATGCAAATAACGTTATAGCCACAGCACCGTAAAATAATCTTATTAGCCCAGTTTACTCACACGCTTTAAAGGAAATGATTGCTTTGACTCAAGTGGGCCTTCTTAATTGATTTATTTGTGCATCTTTGCCAAGCGTGAGATACTTAGTGAAAGCTTGGGACATTTTTGAATGGAATCCAAGATGCGGACTTATCTTTGTTTGCAAAGCATATTCCAGAGCTCTTGAGGCTCTTCAATCATTGATTTAAAATAAAAGGCCAGAACTGTCATGTACACTTATGTAATCCATCAAAAAAACGTTTCCTAACGCAGCCGATTCTGTTCGTTTACTGCCATGTGCCGCATTTGTGCTGATGCGATTGCAGGATGAATTTACTGCAAGTCACTTTGCGTTTGACTTTGTCTTGTTGTGTTGTGTCAAGGCGGCCGCATTTCCCGGGTCTAAAGCTCGTTCATCAATGTGTCAACCACATGCCGAATGTCAGTTTCTTTAGTGGGATGCTCATAATGATCTAAATGGTGGCCCACCTCAGGCAGACAGCCGATCAGTACATCCGCATTTCAGATTTACTTTGAGGTGAATCATATTTCATTGATATTTTGTGCAGAGGTTATAGAATGAAGGTTGTGGTTTTAGATACACTCAAGAGTGAAGATTGAACACAAGATCAGATTGAGCAGTTGGAAAATGTGGTTTCTTCTTCTAAATAAATACTCATTTTAATCAAGTTAAGTATTCATGTTAATATATCACAGAGATTTAATGACTGTAGTAAGTAATGTATATTATAGTGCTTTTATTGTGTTCCATGTTTGTTTGTTTCATGTTTTTTTATGTAGAGCTTTTACTATGTAGATTGTGTAAAAGCATCTTAACATAGAAGTTCTCGTAAAGTCCAGATTTCCGGGTTGAAGTTCAGTTTAGTTCTGTTTAGTGTGGTTTAAATTTCACTGTTGAAAGTCAAAACACTGAAGAGCAAATCCATTGATGCACAGCTCAAAACCAAGCAAGCCAGTGAGGAGAGTGGCGAGGATAAAAAATATACACCCAAAGCGCTTCATAAAACATGAGGGAGCTCTTCACACCACCACCAGTGAGTAGCATCCACTTGGATAATGCGACAGCATGGGGATAATTGGGAGGCCATGATGGATAAGGGCCGGTGGTGAGAATTTGGCCAGAACACAGAGGTTACACCCCAACTCTTTTCGAGAAATGCCATGGGATTTTTAATGACCACAGAGATTCAGGACCTCGGTTTTACATCTCATGCGAAAGATGGCGCTCACTGACAGTATAGTGTTCCCTTCACCTTACTGGGGTACTAGGACCCACACAGACCGCAGATTGAGAGACCCCTGCTGGCCTCACTAACACCACTTCCAACAGCAACCTAGTTTCCCCATGTGGTCTCCCATCCAGGTACTGACAAGGCTCCACCCAGCTTGGTGTCAGTGGGTAACTGGTCTTAGGATGCAGATATGTCTGTGGATTGGGTCTATTGCTTTTAGGCTCAATAGGTTGAAAAAAAAAAGGCTTACTTTACTGTATGAATGAAACAAATGGATTTCTGAGTGATTTGTTTAATCTTTTTTTCAACCACTTTATACATTCAGTTATAAAACAACCTTATGGTTGATTCATTAAATAATTATATTTAAATACATGTTTCATAGATAAACTATTCATTATTTAATATCTTTGCATATATTCATATCTGGGCACCACGGTGGCGTAGTGAGTAGCACGTTCGCCTCACAGCAAGAAGGTCGCTGGTTCGATCCCCGTCTGGGCCAGTTGGCATTTCTGTGTGGAGTTTGCATGTTCTCCCCGTGGTTGCGTGGGTTTCCTCCAGGTGCTCCGGTTTCCCCCACAGTCCAAAGATATGCAGTACAGGTGAATTGGGTAAGCTAAATTGTCCATAGTGTATGTGTGTGAATGAGAATGTGTGGATGTGTTTCCCAGAGATGGGTTGTGGCTGGAAGGGCATCCACTGCATAAAACAAATGCTGGATAAGTTGGCGGTTCATTCCGCTGTGGCGACCCCGGATTAATAAGGGGGCTAAGCCGAAAAGAAAATGAATGAATGAATGAATATTCATATCTATGCCTTTATTAGAACTATTCAATTGGCAAAAATGCTGTTTTTTTCCAATATTATATAAAGGTGTTTTACTCCTCATTTTGATGGTTCACAGCAAGTACTGTAACTTAAATAGTTATGAGTAGACTGTCATCTTTGATATAAAATGTTGAAAAATTTTACCAAAATGAAGATTGAATACCTTCAGCCAAAATACCATGTTATAAAAGATGACATGCTGCTATGCAAATACGATTTTAGACAATACCGGCTGATTACACAGCAATGCCAAGCTAAACTAAAAACTGTGTCTACTCTCTCTTCTCTGTTCCCTACTTTTAAACCTCAAACACATAACAAATTACGCTCTACAGTCATAGTTTTAGTAAAGAATACAGGAGATACAGTAGATGACCATAGGTCTCATAGGTGACCTCTTTTGATTTCAAAACAGATATTGCATTGTATGTTGAGTCAGTTAACTGTGTCAGTGTGGGTTCAGTGTGGGTTGTCAAACACCGAGGTCTGAAATGTTTACATGTTCTTATTTCTTACATTGCTTATTTCAGTTTAATGAATATTCAGTTTATTATGACATTTTGTTTCTATTCTTTATTTTGATGTTATTGTAGTTTTATATTTGTCTTCCTACTGTACTTTAAGCTTTGGCAATATTGTGTCATTTACAGTCATCCTAATAAAGCAATTCTGAATTGAATTGAATTAGTGTGCAGTACAGGCAGACCAATTTTACCAATTTCTCCCTCCAGTATCCCTTGTCTGTGTGAATTAATCTGCAGTAACAACTTACATATCTGTAAACTTCACACCCCCTTGCTTGCTAACTCAGACAAACCAACAGAGTTGCTAACTGTCTTAAAATCACAGCTGTCAGTATGAAAGTCATGTCCCAAGATGCTTTTCATACATTTCAGACAGAAGGACCAGCTCAGTTTAAGGAGCGTTCAAGTGGCACATAAATACTGCTTGCCATTGAGGGATATGAAGATTTTAAAATAAATATGGTGGATAACAAGATTAATCTGGAAGTGAGGGATTGTAGATCACAATGCAAGCAGAAGAAGCTTCATGTTACACAGATGACAACATCCAGGATCAACACTGTTCATGTACCGCAGGGCAAGATTAGACTAATGTATATTTAACCAGTTTAATATGAAGCAGCACTGATAGGTATGAGCTGCATGCTAATGCCAGTGCTTTTTTATCGAACTTCTACAAGACAGAAGATGCGTTAGTACATAACGACTGCAAAAAAAAAGTAACTTTAGATTTCATTAACAGACTTAAAAGCATTGATAGACCCTTTTCACATTTCCAGGTTTCTCAATAGTGGAAGTTAACATAGTTGGGAAAACTTAGACTGCAGTGAATGGGAGAATACAACAAATAATATTTTTTTATATAAGTTTATTTGCTCAAATAATAAAAGAAAAACTCCATGATGATGTTATCAAGACTTTCAAAAAAAGGAAAAAAATTGTATGAAACTGATGACGGCAGCCCAAGGGAAGAATAAAGTCTCATTTATTGTCCTGTCTCATAGACGCTGAAGAAGAAACGTCTCACACAAGCAGTAATTCTTTTTTGTAATTTAAAGCAAAGATGATATAATACATACACAAATACATATAAATGTATATTTATATGATTATTAAAACCTTTCAAGGTTTAAGATTATGATGTCCGTTAAATGCGTCAGAATAGATTTGTGAAAAAGGTCCATTCTTTAGCTAAATTAATTTCATTGCCCACCCTCTTAGCACACATGGAATAAGGATTTTAGTGCAACATTTGACCATTTTTGTATCATAACCACAATCAGCGTAATAATAGCTTGAGATTTGTCGATATTTCTCTATGGTGATTTAGGTTTATGTCTACATTATGAAGTTTTTCATTTTAAAATGAATATTTTTTTCTTCTGTCCACACTGAGATGGAGTTTTTAGGAAACGAAAACGAAAATCTTTTTTAAAAACCACTGTCCAAGGTGGATAAATTTGAATATGCCATTTTTATGTTGCAATATGAACTGTAAAAATGAGGCTTTCGAAAGGGATCCCACAGTTTAGCCATGTGACTAATTCAGTCCATTTTGCCTTTAATTAAAGAATGAATAAATTATGCATCAGAACATTATTTTCTGTCTATTTTTTATATTGTGTGGCAAGTAGTAGGGCTGTGCGATAAATAGAAATCGTATCAAAATTTGTATTGAACATGCACGTTTTCTAAATCACCTTACAGCACCATTTTCCCACAGTATGCTGTTTGAACCAATCATAACAGCAGCCAAAACAGAGCGCGAGAACAGGACGCTTAATAGCAAAATAGGTGTTTATGGGAGGACTTGGTGCCCAAAAAAAGTCAACATCTTTGTAGTAGCTCAGTGACTGTCAAACGTTTTCTCAGAGGATTACAAATTAACAAAACATTGCTGCATCACTGATACAAGTTATTTATGGAGAAAATTACAAAGCTCTGAGTGTTTGGTTGTTCTGTATTTATCTGAGGTAATTAGTCAACCAAAATGTTTATATTTTATACAAAGTATGAAGCTGGATAGGTCAGTTTTTGTTACATGACTCACAGTTCTTAAAGTTAAAATGTTTTCAATTGGGAGCGCCTGGAATACGCGCATGTCACTCCCAATATGCGTGCAAGCCACGATGTTGTTTATGTTCACACAGCTGTATTACACATCAACTAAAGTTTAAAACATGATATCACAGTGGACCACCCCTTAAAGCTGAAATTGTAATATTGTTCAAGAAAATCGTGATATGTTTCTTTTGTCCATATGGCACAGCCCTAGCAAATAGTAGTGTAATAAGCAGGATAAAGTACATCAAGGTGGTTTCTTTTGCAGAATAAACCCTTCAGTCTTGTCTACCAGCCCTCGACTTTGCATCAACCTGTTGATAAGCCTGTCTGGCTTTATTCATAACAATCGCCTAGACTTTATCCCTTATATAACATACCTTGGAATGTTGTGATTGACCAATCAGAATCCCCTATCCAGAGAGCCCGGTGATAATAAAGGCTAATCACATACAGCTGATCGGCTACACAGCAGGTCAGGTTAGGTCAATGTGTCTGCTTGTCAGTCATTTGATGCCCTCTGCTGGAATCCAAACACTCGAACTGTTTCTGTGTAATCGGCCCCTAACACTCTACTAAAAACAAAGCTGGCGTTGATGATGAATGGCCACCATCTGTATGATGAATGGGAGAAAGTATATAGGACATATGGGCGACTTGTTGGTGACTAGCAGCACTCTGAAGAGTAATCAAGCATAATATTTATTTTATTAGAGACTGACATTGTTCTATGCAGTGTTGTGGTTTAATATATCACCATTGTCTGGATAACAGTCCTGATGGTGTGCTCCATCAGAGCCTGCTGCACTTTGGCTGAATGCTTTGGCAAAAAAATTAATAAATAAAAATGAGAGAGATGGCTTTGATTAGTGTATGTGTTTTAGTGAGTGACTGTGACGGGTGTGAGTAGAGTAAACCAAGATGATATCTTATACAGATCTCTACTATATAGCTCCGAATCCTTCCCGAGTGAGAAAACAATAGTGAATTCAACAAAAAAGAGACAGACATTACAAGCATGCTTACCCTATACACATCTGATTAAAGAAGCAGCTAAAAATAAATAGTCAATTTTAAGAATACATTACACATGCACACTTCATAAGTAACACACTAACTAAATAAACTGTTTTTCTTTCTTTTGCAGAACACAGGAAGATAATTTATTGAATGTCTGATTGGGTGAATTAAATACAGTGGCGATACATTGTGACTCACTTTATCGCTAAATAAATTACCCAAGAGTGTCAGCAAAAAGAAAAACACAATTTTCCATCTATTTTACAGCAAAATTGCTTAAAAATCATACTCTTGCTTGGTAAAATTAATTAGAACACTTAGAAAATACTTTTCTGCTGATACTGTGAGGTACTTTATTAAGCTTCTAAGTGAGTTATAACAATAATAAATAAATATAGTTATAATATACTGTTCACCCATTCTACTACTGTATATTCATTTTAAACAAGGTTAAACTGCAGCAAACAAAATAATTTAAAAAAAAACAGCATGCCTGTACTGTACATATAATTGATGATGTATCCAGGCCATTGTTTTGACAGAATAAACCCTGACAGCAAAATCAAGACACAAGTAAATAATTGGATTAAAAAAAGATATTGATTTGAGTCTAAATATTATATTAGCCCAAATAGCCCAGTGATACGGCCATACCACTTGTTAGACTGCTTTTTCACAATATAATTAATTGGACAAGAGATTTGATTTAAAACCTTATTGTTTATCATCTTATCCAATACAGTGTGTAAAACAATCATCCTTGAAAGAAGATGAACCACGCAACAATATTACTGTACTTAATACTGAAGTCATCCAAAATCATTTATTCATCCATTCATTTTCTTTCGACACAATCTCTTCATTCATCAGCAGTCCCGACAGCAGAATGAACCAACTTATCCAGTATATATTTTATAAAGCTGATGCGCTTCCAGCTGCAACCCAGTATACTGGGAAACACACATACACTACAGCCAATTTAGCTTTTTCAATTCACCTATATCGCATGTCTTTGGACTGTGGGGGAAACTGGAGCCCCCGGAGGTGACCCATGCCAACACGGGGAGAACATGCACACACACACACACAGAAATGCCAACTGAACCAATGGGACTCGAACCAGCGACCTTCTTGCTGTGAGGCGACAGCGACTGAGCTACTGTGCCACCCAACCACAATCAATTTTTAACATAATCAATCAATATTACAGAGATAGCTATATGAAGTAAAAGAGAGCATGTCTGTGATGCCTGGATCATGTAATTAAGAATTTGTTCACAAAATATTGATTTAAGTTTGAATTGTTTTTGTATTAGTTCACCATTCGCAGTGTTTCCATTACATACATTAACTCCCAGTAAGTGTAGAACTTTGAATTCAGTAAAACCCATATTATCAGTTAATATAGGTTCATATGTTATTAGCAGAAGATAACAATCGGCCATAATTGACTAATGAGAATGCATTTTTCCTATAGACATATGAGAGAAATTGAGCAGACCTTTGACAGCGATATATGTCACCCTACATCACAGGTGACCACTGAATAGAGGAAGATATTTAATCTCTGTTTAAGGGAGGATTCACACTGAAATAACCTCAGATAAATTCTCAGTAAACATAAAGGAATCTCAGATAATCACAGATTTTTTAAAGTGCTGACAGCAGAGTAAATAGATTTTTCTAGGGGCTAAGATGAAAGACAGTGGTTGAAGTTTTCCTAAATACAGCTTAGCAGGGAGAAGGAGTGAGAGATATATTTAAAGAAGAGAAAAAAAAGCATCTTGAAACCCACCACTTCTGTAGTGGGGCTGCTGCCAAAAATCACAAAAGGGTTGGACTGATTCATTCTGGCTCCAGTTATGGCACCAGTTTGATCCCCAAACCGTACTGCATGCTCTTGATCAAGGGAGCCTGTGACCATGGTGAACAGAACCTCAACGTCTCAGGCAAAACTATATTGTCAAATCAATAACATGCTTTGAATGAAAAATCCTATGTATTGCACGATATTGAAGATAAGGATGTAAAGACTATAGGGATACGTGAGACTAGGCTACAGTACTTCTGCTGCTTTTTTAAAAAAAAAAATTGCATTATAGTTTTACAAAAGTTACATTTAAGTTACAAAAGTACACAGACGAAATAATATTTTTAAGTGCATATATTGCATATCTTGCGATTTAAGCACATGCAATTTCTAAATCGCGTAAGGCTGCAATTTTATCTATTTATTTATTTTGATATTTGTTCACGTTTTTGTGAGCATGAATTTAATATGTAACCAATCAGAGCTGACGCAGCACACCGGACAATTACAGCTAAGCTGAGCAGAAGAAATATGTTAACCAATCAGAGCTCACTCCGCACACGACGCAGTAGAGCGGGAGAACCGAATAGGTGGTTTTGATTTATGTTAGTTTTTATTTATTGTTATGACTGGAATTGAGGTTAGTTCATCTTTATTTTTTCATGTTGTCTTTTTTCAAGACAATTGATTACAGTTTTGTTTATCAAGCAGTTAGTACTACTGAGTACAGTATGTTTTTAACTAGAGGTGAGGTTAGTTAATCTTCATTTATTTTATGTTGTCTGTTTTAAAGACAATTTAACTACAGTTTTGTTAATTAAAACTAATAGTATGTTATTTCATTGTGAAATGTTTTGTTATGCACTTCTTGTGCACTGAATACACTTATGGTGCATTCACACCAGACGCGGAAGACGCGTCAAGCACGAGTGATTTACATGTTAAGTCAATGCAAAGGCGCGAATAGGCATCCTGCGGCGCCAAATGCGCCAATGGCGCGATACGTGCGAATGGCGCCGCGCGAATTGAGCGTTTTGCGCGTTTGACATGCTTAACATGCAATTAGCGCGAATCGCTCCATTTTCAAAATCTGAACGAACTTCAGCAGACTTGCGCGCCGCGTTAACCAATCAGGAGCTTGCTCTTGTGGGGGTGTGATTATGACGTAGCGCCTGTTGTTGGTGTCCTGGGAGAAAACCTTCTGCCGACACCGACAACAGTTCATCATACTGGGCTTGGTTCAGTCAGAAGCACCGCTGAAAGCTTCCATCATCCAGGTTCAGTTTCTGGAGGAGTTTATGAGCTCACTGAGCTCTGTGCACCTCTGAAATAATCTAGTGGACTCTATATTGGAATCTATACAGCTCCAAACAAATCAACGCTGTTTTTTAGCCTTCATAAAGCACATTAAAACAGTTATTCTCTCTATAAAACCCCTGTTAGCCATTTAGCAATAAAGCTACAGTCACCCATAGACAGAAGCCCTGCCCATCACGCGAATCAGCGTCTTTTCTCAAGTCAATTTGACGAGCGAATATATATATATGCTTACAACACTGAGTGTGTGCTTAAGGTAATACTGTACTTTATGTCTACAATATAAAACTGAATAAGTGAATGCCAAGGAATAATAATGTACAATTAAAGCTGCAGGCAGCGATGAAAGGGACCTCGCACCACCGGCCCACCGCCGCCCGGTGGCCCCACCAAGACAGTGAACAGCGTACGATATAATTTTAAGCCGAAACATACAAAAAACCTGAGAAAATCACAGATTTATGCCAAATTTCCTCCTGTCAGCAGGTGGCGCTACGACTGTGAAAACCTATCGGCACGTGGATGTCTTCAGGAGAGGAAGTTTATCAAACATGTAAAGTTTCAGGATGGTCGGACACTGTTTCGTCGAGTTATAAGCCAAAGTTCCTTCAGTCAGCAGGTGGCGCTATGCCTGTGACTCAATATAGGTTTGTAGATGTGTTCAGGAGAGGAATCTCATCGAACCTAGGAAGTTTCAGGCAGGTCAGACAACGTTGTGCTGAGTTATGAGCCAAACTTTGTTCTGTCAGCAGGTGGCGCTATACTGTGACTCAGTATTGGTATGTAGATGCCTTCAGGAGGGGAATCTTATCAACCCTGTGAAGTTTCAGGCTGATCGGATAATGCATGCATGAGTTAAAACAACTTCCTGTTTCATGGCGAATGCTCAAAGTTTGAGAGCCCGCCACGGCCACGCCCATCGATGAAAACTCTAGATCTTCGCAATTTAGCATCGCCAAGGCCTTTAGATGATAAAACCCAATTTTGGTGTTGATCCGATTAAATCCCTAGGAGGAGTTCGTTAAAATACAACGCCTGGAAATGGCAAAAACGCCACTTTTTCGCCAGAGAAAGTTAAAAATATCTGACTTCCTGTTGGGTTTGAGATTTCGCTCCAAGAGACTTTTTTGTAGGGTTTGGCATGTTTGACATGTGTGCTGATTTTCGTGCGTGTGCGTGATTCCTGGCTCGGGGGCTAGTCCGTCTGAAGTGCATAGGTGGCGCTGTCGAGTCATTTTGCCACGCCTACTTCCGAAACCTCTAAAAAACGAAATTTTTCGCCACTTCTGGGGCGTGTGCAAAGTTTTGTGAGTTTTCGGGTACGTTTAGACCCTCAAAATCGCGATCATTTACCCAGAAGAAGAAGAAGAAGAAGAAGAAGAAGAAGAAGAAGAAGAAGAAGAAGAAGAAGAAGAAGAAGAAGAAGAAGAAGAAGAAGAAGAAGAAGAAGAAGAAGAAGAAGAAGAAGAAGAAGAAGAAACGGAGCAATTCCAATAGGGCCTACGCACCGTTCCGGTGCTCGGTCCCTAATTAAAGCTGCAAGCAGCGATGAAAGGGACCTCGCACCACCGGCCCACCGCCGCCCGGTG
>CAIGQQ010009114.1:4666-32840 GCA_903798035.1 Danio albolineatus
GAGAGAGAGAGAGAGAGAGAGAGAGAGAGAGAGAGAGAGAGAGAGAGAGAGAATATGAATATTTCTGTTAAGTCCACATATATTCATCATTTTAGTTTTCAGAATGTGCTCAGAACAGCCCTTGAGGAGCTTAGAAAGGTGGAAAAATTATAAATGATAAAATGTCATAAGACTGTATTGAAAATCATAAATTGTTAAACTTTGTTAAATGTATACAGTTTTTACCAGTAGCTTGATAACTAGTATGGATAAGCGGAAAAGTATATCATCAAGTATAACACACACCAGTATGTGCAATGAGTATATTATTTTATTTTACTTTTTTTGGCCTCTCTTATTAGATTTGGATGCACATTTTAAGGATAAAAAGAAATACTTGGTTGATAAGCAATCGTTGAGTGAATGACTCCATGACTCATTCAAACCACACAAAAGACACTCGCTTATCGCCACCTAACGGCACAACAATGCATCCACCAGAACATAAGCAAATTAGTGAAGGAATCTTTTAGAAGCATGAATCGAACTGATTTGTCACAGAGATCCAGTTAAAGTTATTCAGGCATTATTGCATTTAGGAAACAAGAGAGCATCCCCATAGTTCTAGCCAAAAGAGGTGTTGTGTTGACATAGTGTGGGACATTTACCATTTAAGCCACTGTTATTACTAAGTGAACATTATAGCTTTGCATAAGAATTTGACTTCTGTAAAACAGTGTTTCCATTTAGTGCAGATAAGTAAGCTCACAGTGAGAGCAAATAATGGCTGTGACATTAAAGCAGAGGCAGACTTTTTACATCCAGACTCGCTTGCCATTATCCACCAGGGGGTGCAAAGATGACACCCACTTCACCCACATTTTCAGCCAAAAGCCTTCAACACAACCCGACGAAGCTCTCAAATACATTAGATTACTCCAGCATCTGCCATCGAGGTGGATTTAAGATCATCCAGTAATCAAATCATTCCGTTCAAGAGCTGAATCAAGATGCTGCAAAGTTCAAGACACACATGTTGCACATCCAACGCACTGTGAACACGCATATTTAATCTATAAAACAAACAGAGAAGCGCCGTGACACTTATCGTTCACACATAACTGGGATTAAGGTGACTTCATTGGATTTAAGATTTAATATCTGACTTTACGCGCATGCTTGGAGAGTCACGAGCAGAAATTAGTTTCTTGCATCACAAGCTTACATTCTGTTTTATAATGTCTACTCATTACAGATGTATTTACAATAATAACGCAGAATTTATCATAAAAGTCACCTGTGATTAAACTAGCTAGACTTAAATTCTAAATAATTTCCCCCCAAAAAAGGATCTAATTATCATGCAAGTCATGTAGTGTTCATTGACTATCAATTGTTGCTGTGACTAATGTAGAACATTTGTGACAATTTACTTTAATGTGCATTTGGGACCTAAAAGATCCCAAATATTTGAAATTGCAAGTAATAATTTATTAAGTTCAGCCTATCTAGCCGATTTGTCAGGCTGCTTCAACATCAATGAATCCAACGCCGTGTGTCCACAGAATCAGAATGATGTACATCCAAACAAGGCGTTAAAGTCTCGTGATCCACAGCTATTTCCCATGCAAGCCTATCCATCACATGTTGAATAAACTAAAAGGAAGAATATACCTTAACTGCATGAAGCAATGAAGCGAATCGTCTCACCTGTTTTAAAGCTGGTCGTTTTTAATGCTTCCTCGGTTTCTGTGCAACAAAACCAACGGTGTTTATTCTTCTGCTAATGTTTTATTTGGCTTGATGTGAGCTTCAATGATCAGCTGTTGTTTTATAAGCACTGCGCGCGCGTGCCTTGTCAATTCCCGCTGTTCCGTTGTGCCCGGTGCAGCGCTCTTCAACACGATTAAAGAAAAAACGAAGCCTTAGCGGGCGCCACGCCGTCAAAAACTACTTTCGAAGGCCACTTCATCTTAATTTTTTTCTCCGTATATATCCGTACGATGCGAGAGATGCGGGGCAAGCGCGCGCTGTCAAGAAAAGGAGGAGGAAAATCCGCATCCCAGTGAGAAATAAATGAAACCGATATCCTTATTCGTGTCAAATTAAGTCAAGCATCGACTGGCGGTCTTCTTCTGCTCTCTTTCCTTCACTTTGCTTCTTCCTCTTTCCAGAAATGAGTAGCTTTGAATAAAGGTTTTGAACGCGTGTGATAAGAGCCCGATTGCTCTCCTCTGCCTTCTGCCTCAGGACCTGCACTGAAACAGCTCTCACTCTCTTCTCCACACACTCACGCGCAAACACACACACGGTCTCCCACTCTGCTCAATGCATCTCTCTGGCTGTGTGGGATTTCTTTACGACTGAAACGCGACTTAGACCGTCAAATAACCTATATGAATGGAAATCGAAAAAGATTTTAGCGATTCAGACTTCAGACTCTACATGTTACCTTGACGATTCCATTAAGGGTCTTTTTGGTACTTTAGCGGAGGAAATACTTGCTAGAATTCTTCTGAAATATTGAGATAATTATTAGCTGCTTTTACTGCCCTCAGCAGTCTGTTCAAAACAGCCTATTGCAGATTTCAACAGAAAGAATCTGGGCTATATTTAGGTAAAATTCAACAGACCACCTAAAACACAATCATTTATTGACGTGTTTAGACCAGGTGACTAACATCCCTAATCAAAATGACTAACACAGAAAAATATATATATAGTTAAAACACTAAATTTAGTTTGCTTGGCCTATAA
The DNA here is from genome assembly GCA_903798035.1 of Danio albolineatus. NCBI lineage: Eukaryota > Metazoa > Chordata > Actinopteri > Cypriniformes > Danionidae > Danio > Danio albolineatus. The sequence continues at coordinate 7,403 of CAIGQQ010009114.1, forward strand.
AATTGTAAAAATAGAAAATAGGCTACTCTTTAGTCCATTCAGAGTCATACACGATTAGCCTGTCATCCATTAGAGATGACTCAAAAATTACACTTTCCGTTCATTCAGCCTACTCGACGTGATGAGTTTTGCTTCATAAGATCATGTGTCAACAGGAACCATGGGTAGGCCTGTTCATTTTGTCATACCTACATGTTTTACTTTTTTTTTTCTCTTTATGTCAACGTCATATTTTATTTGAATGAATCACGACGAGCACGGTTTCAGCTTAAATAAATATCTTTCGTTCTGTTAGACAAAAGTAATCCAGTCTACATTTTTTAAATGTCCGATGGGTGAGTAAATTGCCAATAAATGAACTTGGGAACGTTCAGAAACCATGAGCCATAATTGAAGAATCTCTTAAAAAGAACCGACTCGTAAGAGTCAATCGCTCCGAAATAGGCTCCCTTGATTGCGCTGTGATTCTCTGAAAAGAACCGATTCATGTGGGTTGTTCGTTTGGGAATCGAACTGGCTTGCGCTGTATGTTTCGCTCCGTTGGTTTTGCGTCACTGAAGAATGCAGGGGAAACTACGCGGTTTCATTTATTAATGTGCGGGAAAATCACTCGGTTCAAGTATTTTTAAAACGAAATCACGTATGCGTAAGAACCAGCGATCGGTTCCGAGCACCAAAGCAGCCTCCTCAGAAAATAGCCTACTCTTTTACTGCTCTGTCATGCAGTATATGAGCCAAAGTTCCCCCGTATTTTTCATCAGGTGAACATAACGTGCTCTCTGATCATCTGCATTAGACAAAAGCATCTCTGTTTGCTGCCAATGAGTAATTCATTAATCACATCTTCCCATACTCCACATGGTTTTGTGAACACGCTCTCAGCCTGAGCGGAATAATCACGGATGAATAACAATTGACCGAAATGAATCACAAGAGTGCGAGTAGAAATTCATATTTGAGGAAGCAGGTTGTCAGCAGCATCAGCAAACTCTTTGCACAGCAGATGAAGGATGTGGGAGATGGGAGCGCTTTTATTTACTCCACTGCCCAAAAAGGAAATTCACACATTATCATGAGATCAAAGGCTCTTTCTCTTCACATCCACCAAAGCTCTCCATACAATTACCTCTTGAAATAGTTAAACCGTGCGCACTAGACTCCAATAAGTGATCATCTTACTCGTGTGCGTGGTGCAGAAATTATTAATCACTGTCAATAACAACAAACAACAGATTTAGAAAATGCAAGGTTTTTTTTCTATGCAGGTAATAATTAATGAGGCCTCTCATTCATCCCACCGCCCTTAATGATGTATTTAAAATTTAATGCATTTCTAAACCTTGAGTCAGTGAGCAGTGCAGGTGTTCGATAGTTTGTGTGTCAGCATCCCTGTAGAAGAGCCTGTGAATCAGCAAGGCTGGAGCTCTGCTAAGCGAGGACAAATCTCCACGGGCCGAGAGCTAGATTTAGGCTAAACGGACGCATAATCGGAGGAGATACGCATCTGTGGTTGAGACACAACAATCCTGCTTTTTATGATGTGGCTTTAATAGAGACGTAGTTCTTGCAGAGCCCTTTACGTTCTTAGCCAGAGCAAATCCACGTCTTCTTGACATTTTGTCCCTACGTCGATGTACGCAGCTGGATAATAAGAACAGATGTCAAGCCATGTGACCTTTTCCCTCAAACACACAGCAATCATGCAACCTGTCAGTCCAACAGAGACGCACACTTTGAACTCTCAGAGACGAGGTGGGGAAAGGAGGCAGCAGGAGGCTCTGCTAAACTGATGACTTGAAAGCTCTGCAGATTTATGGGTCAGCGTCAAGCAAAAGTGTCCACGGTCAGGAAAAAGACAGGTTTGTAAGAAAGTTCTTAAGTGTTTCTCCCACTTCCGAAGCATAACAAGCAACCTGGACTATTAATTAACAAAACCATTCATTCACTCTCCTTTGGCTTAGTCCCTTTCATAATCAGGGGTCGCCACAGCAGAATGAACCGCCAGCTTAACCAGCACACATTTTACACAGTGGATGCCCTTCCAGATGCAACCCAGCACTGGAAAACATCCATAAACACTCATTCACACACATACACTACAGACAATTGTAGTTTATTCCATTGATCTATAGCGCATGTCTTTGGGCTGTGGGGAAAAACTGGAGCACCCAAATCGTGCAAACTCCACACAGAAATGCCAACTGACCCATCCGGGACTCAAACTGGCGACATTCTTGCTGTGAGGCAACAGTGCTAAATCCTGAGCCACCTTTTCACACATTAACAAAACCAAGGTTGTATTTTTGTTACAATTTGAAGTATTTCTATAAGTGCACAAAAAAGAGCAAAACTCAAATCACAATGTAAGAAAAAACATAATATGCCAGACGTTGCATGTATGAATCTTTGTATTTTTGTGTTCATTTATAGAATAAAGAAGACAAATCAAAGTCATTGACATTTGAACAAGATTCATGACGCTAAACATATCCATCCACTTGTGTTTTATTAAATATTTGTGGTTTTTAATAATGATTTCAGCTATAAACAGGACATATTAACCCTCATAATACAATCGGTTCCTTTCTGGGAGTTTGGAAAGAAAAATCCAAAATAAATGCATAGGGAACAACATTCTTTCTTTCTTCCCACCTGATTTTATACAGTTATGTTTTAAGTTTTGCAATTTACAATTTACACACTTTGTATTCTGCTCATGAAAAGTAATTGTGAAATTATTTCTGAAGTCATATTATTGTCAAATAAATACTCTGTGTTATCTAATTACCCTCTTCGTCTTACCCCAAAAACCTTTGGTGCGACTGAATTTTGCTGATCAACTTGTATGCTCCATGACACAATTTGACAATGAAACTTATGCAAATATGGTGTTTTTATTTTTCTTATTAATATGATTAAACTTTTCAAAACTAATATTTATGTTGATTAGTTAGAAATAAAAGTCCAGATTTGTTAAACAAACACGTTTAAGGAGCTATGAATTAGAAATGGTAACATTTCATATAAATTCTATTAATTCTATTAAATATTAATACTTGCATGCAAACCAACATCTAATTAATTAATTCATTCATTCATTCATTTTCCTTTGGCTTAGTCCCTGATTTATCAGGAGATGCCACAGCAGAATGAACCGCCAACTATTCCAGCATATGTTTTACACAGTGGATGCCCTTTCAGCCGTATTCCAGTACTGGAAAACACCCACACACTCATTAACTTTAATTTAGTTCCTCCAAGTCACATATAGTGCATGTCTTTGGACTGTGCGAAACCGGAGCACCCACGCAAACAAGCGGAGAACACGCAAACTCCACACAGAAATGGCAACTGGCTCAGTCGGGACTCAAGTGAGCAACCTTCATGCTGCAAGCATACAATGCTCACCTCTGAGCCACCGTGCCGCCACCAATTTCTCATCTTATCAGTATTATTTTAGAGTGAGAGAGTGACGTGTAGTCAGTGGACACCATGAAGTCACACATACACTCAATTACTGAGAAGCTGCTGATGAGATGCAATGTGCTTTAAACTCCATAATGATTTTTCTGATCCAAACGGGCCCAGAATCTGAAAACAGTTTACAGATTCTGATTGTGTCATGAGGGTTAAATCCATTTCGGCTTCTGCGTGGGCCTACTTATTCCTCTAGGTATGCTGTCAATGGCCTTCTCCCACTGGGATTCTCATGAAATGTCCTCGTAAAGGAAACATCTGACATCTGTAAAGAGGAGAGGACCTGCGAGTTTGATGAAATGTACGAACGCATATCCACTTCATCTGTCATAAAGACACATACTCACCTTGTCAGTGAAGGAACAGAAAGCACAGACATTTAATCTCCAAAGATGTAATGACACTTTTAACCTCATATCAGAAGTAACTGCATGATCCGAGCCAGTGATTTAAGATTCGCATTACGCATATCTAAGTGAGCCAAGTTCGAAAGTTATCATCTAATACTTTTCTTCTAATGGATTCTTTCTCTCAAACACAGCTTGTGAGGCAGCAGATTTGTTCTGTACTCGGCTGAAATGAAATCTGAAATGTCATATATTCCATGTTTGCTTGTTATACCACAAATGATATGAAATTTCATCTTTTTACACAACAAATGTATATCTGAGGCATCGTTCTGATTCCCTTGGCACCGAAGCCAAAGCAACAGAATGCGAGCATTAAATCTACTGCTTAAGTCACTGCGTTTCCATTACAGGCTACATAAGTTTATGCCAAAAGAAATTAAGACAACCCATGCGTTGGTAAACAGATGTAGTGTGCGTCTGTTCCCGGGATGATGAATCTGATTTCCTGTGTTATCTTCTATGGCGCGCAGATATTTCTTGTTTTATCAAACACACAGACTTGTTACAGTGAAGAGTTGGAGCTCACTGTGAAATTTCATCCATCATCGGTGGCAAAAGACAATCCGTTGACGGTCTTTTCATAGCACCTAGATTTATTAACTCAGCTGTGAGGGGCCAATGAGATGATTTGCCTGTAGAAAGGTTGTTATACTGAGGCAGTTCAATCTCATGCCAGAACCAAGGGCATTTGCACTTCATTATCACAGAATAATTTCAAATAGAAACTGCAAACTAGACCGCAACAGGTGATGCATTATTACAGATGGATGGCGTTCGGAATGGCGCAGACCATCAATCAAGAGCTCCATTTGAAGCGATGATGCATTGGGGCAAAATGCAGATGCACATTAGGCTGCAGAGCGTTAGCCATAAATGATCTCCGCATTTCGGCAATATTCTACCGTCAATAAGACAAGATGCAGCGCAGCACGCACAAATACGGCTGTGATGAGAAATGAATTGGACAAAACACTTCTGCTACTGAAAAGGATCTCTTGAGTTGGAAAATCAGTCATGGTCGTCCTTGTCGGGGCAACTGCTTTGAGACTGCATTATGATGTTTGCGATCATAAGAGCCTTTGCCAGGGCTGTTTTTGCGGCCCATCTAACAAGAGGGAGGGTTGTTTATCTTTGTCCCTGTCCAAAAAAACATTGCTCCTATTGATTGAGGGAACTGATCCTGACTGGAGAGTTGATGTTCTTAGTCCTTGGTGTACTTCGGCAAACGTCATGTTGTTGGCATCGATGTGTGGTGAAGCAAAGGTTCAGAGCAGTGGCATCTCCAGGGTGCAGCACATAGCATAGCATTTTTGCAAAAATGTAAAAAACATTGCTCCGGCTGGGTAGGTTTCATAGCACATTTCACTACTAGTATATTTATACTAGTTAACTAGTATATATACACTATACATTACATATAGTACACATTACTTTGGATATGCTTTGCTGTATGTTTCAGATACACATCCTTCTTGTACACGTCCACAAGGCCAGACTTGTCAAACAAATCACCTTGCAAACCACGGGCCAAAACCCAACCAATAGTGTTTTTAAAAGAAATCATATATGAAAAGTGCACCGTGACCATGTAATGTGACAGTGACTCTTGACAATGGTGTGAGGATCCTTAAGCAAGTCTTTATTAAACAGGAAGGTCAGGCGAGCAGTGGTCAGTACAGGAACAAACAGATGGGTGTGGGTAATCCAGAGTCATAGTCGAAATAACAGGCAGATGGTCAGAAGGCAGGCAGCGTTACGAGCAAAACGCAGCGACAAGACGCAGCAACATCTGTGTGTTTGTTTGCTGACTTTATAGTACATGTAATCAGTTCATGAGCAGCCTCAGCTGTGGGAGTGTAATCATTGGTGACTTGGAGCTGGTGTGTGTGTGTGTGTGTGTGTGTGTGTGTGTGTGTGTGTGTGTGTGTTGCATGACTGGATCTGTAGTTCATTTAGAGGCAGGATTGTAGTTTGTGTGAATGTTCTCCAGTGATTTATGGTGGTTGCTCCAGCGATCTATGGTGGATCTATGGATCGTGACAGACTACTAGGCATGGGACCATAACTAGTTTCAAGGTTTCCCATGGTTTGGAAAAGTCAAGGTTTTAAAATGGCTAAAATGTTCTGTTATGCCATTTCTACGGGGCTGGGTTTTACATGTTTTTTTACAACTATTTGATTTATTTTTTTTAGGGCAAACAGTATCTCCAGCAGAAAAGGACCCTCCACATCAAAAACTACTGGTCAGCCCATGATTCAGGTAACATTTGAAAAAAAAAATTGCTTATGCACCAACATCCAAGCATACTATGAATGGTGCAGTGGCTTATTTTAAATACAAAGAAAAGAAAGATTTCAAAAGATGCATTGTCAAGTTGCAAAGAAATCTGAAACTAATTTTGAAACTAATGAAAATAGCAGAAGTCAATGATTTATTTTAATTATTTAACATGGCTTTTACAACTCAAATTTATTTTAAGTGTTTCTTAAAATAAAATATTTAGTGTTCGATAGGTGAAAAATAAATTTGTTATTTTAGCTAAACCTTTTACAAAAAGAACACATTTTAGAGCAGTAAATCAAAATACTGTGATATTTTTATCCAAGGATATTATACTGTCAAAATCTTATACCGGCCAATGCCTAGTGACTACATAGTTTCACTTTGATTTTTTATCTTTTGTGGAGGCATGCTTCACCATACTCGAACCAGCGCACTCTGCATCACAAGTACATCACTTTACAAGGCGAGTTACTGAGCAAACTAAAGCACAGCTGAAAGGTTGTCCATATGGAAATAGTTTTGTGAGACAAAGCTATCAATTACATAGACACCATTTGGCGTTGTGCAAAGAACTGCACAAAAATAATTCTTAATTCGTTGATATGCATCTGTAAATATTATTACCTTGAAAAGTTTTTGGTGTCATACTGCCACATTGCCTTAATTTGACCTAGAAACTGCAGTCAAACATATGTTTAAGTAATACTGTAGGCTGAAGCACTTATTTCCAATGAGCCTTTATTGGCACATACTGTAGTGTTACTACCAACACAAATCAAGTAAAGATGGTTGATTAGAGTGAATTATGTAAACGTCATTAACAGCACATTTACTATAGTCAATTATCCAGGGTAAAACAAATACTACCAGTCAATATGCTGCTATATTAGTACCCAGCAAATAACACAAATGATCCACCCAGCATTGTTTATACTGCTTTGCAAAAGGAAAGAAATATAAAATCACAAAAAATAAAACTATTTTACTTACAATTTATTTGGTTACATTATTGTGAGTAATCTCATGTGGAAAACCAGACTTTAATAGCCTTTTCCATGTGACCACAATGCACACAAGAATGACTCTAACCAAACGGACATGTTCATGCACCAGACATTTTAAGCATGACATTGCATCTAACCAAATGATGTGTCCACGAATGCTCATAAAGGGTCAATTTGAGACTAGACCTTTAGTTAAACGTGAAAGGAGCATCCTTGACACCACAAGCAGAAGGCAGAGAAGAAACCTCACTAGTTCTCAAACCTAACATGAATATAATATTTCTGAATGTGTGAGAACGGGTCTAAGTTATTTGTTCATGTTATTTCAAGTGAAAATTGGTTTTGGATATAAATTGGATTGAGTTGCTTAGTGTGAGCAAAACTCTAATTTTAACTAATGTACAGGAAAATATTGGCAGCCTAAAGCCTTGAGTATTCGTTTTGAGACATATTTGTGACGTACTGCAGCTTTGATCTTCAGAAGTCAGCTCAGAGCATGCCTCTGGGCCCTTTCACACTAAATATCACAACATGCTAGTACAACCCAATGAAGTTCTTAAAGCAAATCAGATCCCTATTCTTCATTCACTCTTTTCTTCATTACCTTGCAATAGTTGGATCAACCAGTTTGAGCTGTCCAGAGCCAAAAAAATAAAGAAATAAAGAAATCACCTTACTGAAATCACAGTTTTGTCAGAAATGCATATTAACGATATATAGCTGCTTCAAAGAAGGCGCTCATTAGCATTTTTCTGGAAACTAAATGGGTTTCAGGAGCACATAACCCTCGTAAATGAAGTTAAATAAACTTCCCATTCATGTATATTTTGTAAAAATAGAACATTTGGTAAAGATACAACTAATAAAATATCTGGATTGTGAGGGTTCAAAAAAAATAATTTCACAAAAAGAAAATCTTCTTGGAACATGATCTTTATTTAATATTTGAAAGATTTTTGGCATAAAATAGAAACAATCAACAAATTTGACAATTGCCAAAAAAATATACTCTTGCAACTTAAGACGGTTTTGTCAACTTAATAGACGTTCACACAACATTAGGGCTGCACAATATTGGAAAAATCTGATATATTGCAATAGTTTATTTTTTTTTGTTTATTTTTTGTGATAAATATTGCGATATGAAAACAGTTTCATGGGATAGTTTGAATAGAAATCTTGGACAATTTTCTGGGAAATCAAAAGGCTGATTTTTACTTCTGCGTCAAGCACAAGTATTTGCTCCAGCGCAGCCTTCGCGCGGTCACATAGCCAAGTGTGACAAGTTTGGGCAGAGCTGAGAGCCGCGAGTCCAAAGAAGCACTTTACAAGTGTTGAGTCGAGTGAAGGAGCTCCAGATGTTTTTTGTTTACCTTATGATTAAAGTTGTTGCACATCTGCCAGTTCTGGGCTGTGAATGAACGAGATTTACCTTTAGTTCTAGCTTGTACATTAAGGTAGCATTCAGCATTCAGTCACAAACAGTACGCAGAAGTATACATGCACGGCTACACGCAAGGTGCGAGTCACGCAGATCACTCAACGCAAAAGTATAAATAAGCCTTAAGGACCTTTGCGAGTCAGAGCACTCTCTCTGGTCCCCCGGGCTCTGCGCTGGTTGGGGAAATTCCAAATTGAACCAAAACAACTGATATCAATTGGCTTAAGATTGGCAAGGAAAGCTCGGGACATTGCAACCTGCAGAACCTGGTAAGTTAAAAAAAAAAAAAAAAAAAAAACGCCTTAACAGTATTCAGGTAGAAATGGAGTAATCACAATGCAAAAAATGCTTTTCCTACTTTGCTTGGTCTCGCTTTTAGTCCAAATATCTAAACATTCTTAGATCAAGTAAAAATGTTGTTTTGTATTCAACTTCAGAAGAAATTAGGCAAAATTAAGAGTTTCTTTAAAACAAGCAAAATTATCTGCAAAAAATATTTTTGTTTTAAAATGTAAACATTTGGATAAGCAAAAAGAAAAAACTTTTTTTTAAGAAAAAATTTTTTTCATTTGCATAAATTCCGTATAATTACAGTAATTAAATACAAATCTGTAGCACCAAGTCAACTGTAACATTAGGCCTGTCACAATAATCCATATATCGACTTATCGCACAACACATGAACATGACTACAATCATTTTTGGTGATGCAATATGTCATTCTGGCATTATAAGTGGAATAAAATGACAATAATATTGTTTATCGCAAATATATTTTGGTGCAATATATCGTACAGCAAAAAATAGATATCGTGACAGGCCTATGTAACATTGCATACATTGTGATGTAATTGCAAATGCACACATTACGATATCGATGCTGAAACGTTATATTGTGCAGCCACATACAACATACATTAACTTCGCAACACAGCAAGAATTGTGCTCGTAGTAATTGGACCATACTTTGAAAACCAGTGGAAGTACAGGTTTCACATTATTGGCAAACACCCCGAATAGTTTGTAATCTCGAGACAACTAGTTTGCATTTTATTTCACTGACCGGGCATTCTGCACCACAACAAACACGCACATTTGACAAGAGACCATTTGCTGTGAGCAGACTTCTGAGCTTACTATTGTCAGCCTTTGTGATCTGCCAATAAGCCTTTTAGCTGCCAATTAGATTGTAGTACTCTCAGCTCAGCTTAACACAGTTTACAATATTTAAATCCATTCCCGTGCCTCCCTTGCAAAATAAGGGTAGCAAACGTCAAGAAAAAAAAATGTTGATTTCTTGCGGGGGCTAACCAGAACTGGTTCAGTAGCTCCTGAAGAGTAATGTGCAACCTGAGCAGGCTTGGAAAATATTCATTAGTTATGAATCAGCCAATCTCCTGGGCCTGAATGCACTGCTGTGCTGTTGTGTTTGTGTCAGCCAGAAGTATAGATTCCTCTTCTCTCTTAGACAGACAGCTGCGTAACGGCTCTGGCATTCCACCAACAGCCAACCACAGAAAGCCTAGTGTACGAAAACCATAAAACCGAGACCCATGTTCATTTAACAAATCTGCCATTCACTCTCTGATGATATATGACAGAGTTTAGAGCAATTACGCAATCAGATGCCATTAGTTGAACTCAGAAACAGTCAATCTATTGCAGAGCGTGTAAAACTTAAGTATAGATATTAAGTTAAAATAGAGCTGTCAAAAAGAACGTGTTAATAACGTTAAGGCATTTTCATTTTAAACGGCACTAATTTTATTTAGTTTTTTTAAACTTTAATTTGTACTTGTTTTCTTTGATAACCAAGACAAAACTGGGAAAACACATTTTGGCTGTTTCATCCATGGTGAAAAACTAGCAAAATATATGGGGAAAAAAATACAAAAATGTTGCATGTATTTGGCCGTATGTTTCATAATGCTTTTGCCAAGAATTTTCATTTTTGGTGCATTCCTATGAAACAATGGCTGTGTCTGAAATCGCATACTTCCATCCTATATAGAATGTTAAAAACAGTATGCAAACTAAGTAGTAAATCCGAATTCATCCAATAAAAAAAAAAAAAAACTTTATGCGCGAAGTACCTGGATGGCCTACTACTTCCAGCAAGATTCAGAAGTGTGCATCTAATGCACTTCATGCTATCCCATGATGCACCACGAGAGAATTCATAAATGCTAGCGCAACTGACGCGGGTAGGTCACATGATCATAACAAAACGGTGGATGTAGTACATCAGAGTTCCATTCATATTACTCCCATCCATACTGTATATAATGTACTTTCTAAAGGTCGTGTAGTAAATTTAAGTGCAATACCAACTGAGTAGTAGGCGATTTTGAACGCAGCACAAGTTATGTTTCAGTTTGTATTATGTGCACTTAAGTGCCTGATGCAGTTTCAAAATACAACATTATATTAATTTAAGGTATCAATTAAGGTATTAATTTACAGGACAGGTTTCAAACTAGGTTTCTTCAAACAGGTTTCTTGTGTGATCAAACTAATTGAGTCCTTCAGGCTTGTTTGAAACTTTCAAGTTAGGCTGCAGTCACACTGTACTTTTCGGCTCATAGACTTCTATTCATTTCATACACACACAAATGCATCAGACCGGAAACACAAGCTTGTGCGACAAGTTTCACAGTTCGCTGTGTTGCAAAGTTCAAGTTTGGTGAACTCTGACCTGTGTATCATGTGTATCTGTGTATCTGACCTCGCATCATGTGACTGCTTGAGACCATTTGAAGAACCAAACATGACCTCTCTGGACAGAAATTTAAAACATAGACCAATTACTCATTTTTTTTAATGTGTAATCATCTTGTTTAATTCTGCCCCTTTTCACAGTGCCAAACAAAATTTTGTATGCTTAAACTCTAGTGTGACCGCAGCCTAAGTGTGTTGAAGCAGGGTTGCAACTAAACTATGCAGGGCTGCGGCCCTCCAGGAATTGAGTTTGATGCCCCTGATTTAAGGTAACCTCAAATAAACTGATGCTAACCACACAAATATTCATGATTCAAATAATCGATTGAATATGAAAATATGAATATAAAAAAATATGGAAAAAAAAATTGTAATTGAATAAATAGATGTTGGCTAATTTGATCAAGTAAAGATACACAAAGTGACTAAGTGTAAACAGGCTTTAAAGTATTTTCTTCGTTATGAAAATATCTGGGGCGGCCCGGTGGCTCAGTGGTTAGTACTGTCACCTTACAGCAAGAAGAATGCAGGTTCAAGTCCCGACAGGACCAGTTGTCATTTGTGTGTGGAGTTTGCATGTTTTCCCCATGTTGGCATGGGTTTTCACCGTGTGCTCTGGTTTACCCCAGTCCAAATACATGCACTATAGGTCAACTGAATAAACTAAATTGGCTGAAGTGTATGCGTGTATGTGTGTGTGAATGAGTATGGGTGTGCGGCTGTAAGGGCATCTGTTGCGTAAAACAAATGATGGAATAGTTGGTGGTTCATTCCGCTGTGGCAACCCCTGATAAATAAGGGACTAAGCCGGAGATAAACTAATGAATGAATGAAAATATCTGGCATCTGACTGTAAATTCACCCTTCTTTAAGCAGCAGAAATACAGTCAAGACTATGAAATGTTAATATTTCATGAGCAGACCAAATCTGTTTACACATGCCAAGCTCTTGTGACAAAAACCAAACCTCATGGGTGATATATTGAGGAAAACGAAATAGGCATAAAAAATAATAAAAAAACACACACACATCCATCTGCCCACATATACGAAACTCCAGTTTGCATCTCAAGAGCCATATTTTTGCATTGTGTTTGTAGCTGTCAATTAAACTTGGTAATTTGGTAATTATAACCTTTGTTCAGCTTTATTTTCATTCTCATTGTTTTTCCATGTATTGTGTTTGTCAGTTTACTGGAGGTCGATCAGCTCTATATGTCAGTCAAAAGCTTAGACTTTATTAAGGGCTAACCAGAGTAAACAGACATTTTTCCTCTCAAGAGGATTGAATTTACTGCGAGGGCCATTGTAATGAGTCACTGTGAGTAGAGAAGACATCAATTTATTCCTTGTTAAACAAACAGAATTAAAAATCAAACTAGATCTGCAGTTGCCAAAATGCTTTACAGGGATAGTTCACTCAAAAACTTAAATTCTGTCACTATTTACCCTTTTAAAACAGTTTGAGGTTTGAGGTGTACGAAATAACATTTGCACTGATGGAAAACTTAAGTGAAGATGTGGAAAGTGTCATTTTAAAAATATTTTTTAATTATTTTTATTATTATTATTATTATTTATTTACATTTTTACACACAGAATTTATTTTGTGTTGTTAGAGATATGACTGATGTATTAATCTAAATATATTTACTGCCTCATAAACCACATTTAACCAAAAAAAAACTCGACAATTATAGCATTATCAATTTTTAACGGTATAATACGCAAACCTTTCTTAAAATTCTTTCTTTTTAGCTGGGACATGACCAAATAAGTATCATAATTTTAAAAAATAGTATATGTGACCCTTTCCCGCAAAACCAGTGGTAATAAGTGCACATTTTTGAGATTTAAACAGGATAAAAAATTATCTTTCAGTTATTGGGAATTGTAAATGTTGAAAAGTACAGCCAGGTTTTAATCAACTATGCCATTCCTTCTGGAAAGGCCTTAAAGGTTTTCATTTACAGCATGACAATGACTTACTAATTGCAGTGAAATTCTATTTGGAGACAGAAAACACGCTGATAAAACACAGACAGTCATGAAATGGCCTCCCCAGGGTCCAGACCTGAACATTACAGAGGCCACTGATTACATTACAGAGATCACCTGGGCAGAAAAAGAAAGATTTGACAATCTAAGCCTAAAGAAGAACTCTGAAAAGTGCTAAAAGAAGCCTTATATTACACAGCCATTATTTCAAAGGATGAAGAAATCTCACTTCTACCACTTACCCCTTCCCCTTACCCCTACCCCTCGTTTTGCGCGTTCACGTCAAGGGGTAGTGATGTTCCAATTCTCTTTAGCTTGAAGGCGTAGAGCGAAGGGCAAGGGGTATACACCCCTTCGAACGAAGATTTTTCAGGACCACACTTAAAACGGAGGGGTAAGAAAATTTCCCAGGATACACCTGCCACAACGGCAGATAGCTGAACCCGGAAGTAAGGAGATCCACAAATAAGTATTTTTTTTGTCATTATTACGAATTTTTACGACAAACAAACATATGTTTTAATATATTCATAACCGCATTCATGTTTTACCGTCACGCTTTAAAAAAAAGCAAAAATAAATAAATAAATAAAATAAAAAAATATATATAAAAAAAACGCAAAATTTTGCGATCTATAATCCATAATCATAACTCATGTACAGCTGTCCCACAACATTCTGACACACGATGACACTCGAATACCCTGTCAGTAATGTCTAGTGGCTAGGAATGAGCTTTTTACAGTGTCTGGGATAATGTTAATGTTGTTTACATAGATAAATATGGGCACTGTGTAAATACACAGTATAGTTCCGATCTTATTGCCACATTAGATCGTTATGATAACATAATATATGCCTTCAGTGATTTCCTGAAGATAAACACCCAAAAATAACACAACTGGAATAACTACAGCAGTCGAGCAAGAGATCGCAATGACGTTTGATGACGTGTGCAGGTGGTAAGTTTTGAAGCCCTTCCTCTTAACCCTAAGTTGTAAGGGCCAAGGGGAAGGGGAAGGGGTAGGGGTACAAAAATAAAATTGGGATTGGGCCTTAGACTTTCACTTGAAGAGGAAATGTTGTGCTGTTTTTTTGTATATATTTCCTATATTTTGTGAGAGACTGATTGATTATACATTGTGCAAAAGTTTTAGACCAACAAAACAGGTACAGTTCTTAGGATTTTTAAAAATATTATTATAAAAAAATTTTACCCAAGTACTAAAGTTATTCATTCATTCATTCATTTTCTTGTCGGCTTAGTCCCTTTATTAATCAGAGGTCACCACAGCGGAATCAACCGCCAACTTATCCAGCATATTATATACGCAGCGGATGCCCTTCCAGCCGCAACCCATCTCTGGGAAACATCCATACACACACATTCACACTCATACACTACGGACAATTTAGCCTACCCAATTCACCTGTACCACATGTCTTTGGACTTGTGGGGGAAACCGGAGCACCCGAAGGAAACCCACGCAACCACGGGGAGAACATGCAAACTCCACACAGAAATGCCAACTGACCCAGCCGGGGCTCGAACCAGCAACCTTCTTGCTGTGAGGCGAACGTGCTACTCACTACGCCACCGTGGCGCCCAGTACTAAGTTATATATCATCTTAATGAGTAAGATACATGTTCAGGGGTAGGTTTAGGGGTTGTACCGTTGTCACAGATTGGTCAGGCTCTCCCAGCACTCAATCACATCGAGCACGTTCACCTGAGTTTTAATCTTCGCACAGCTGCCTCCCATCACCAAGCACTCCATAAAGACCCACTCTTCACAACACTCAGGGTCCGGGCTCGTTTGCACGAAGCGGACTCTGAGTGTTCCCTCATCTGAGCAACATTCACGAAACCTGAATCCCAGTACTTACCGTCTCTCTGTTTCTTCCTAGTCGTTCCTGTATCCCGAGTATCCAGTCTGTCGTGTGTCTGTCATCTGTGTGTCCTCCGTCCAAGATATCTGGTGTGTGCTGTCCATCCTCCTATCGTGTCTCACCCACTCTGCTGAAGATAAGGACAATTGTCAACCTGCTCATCCACCAACCCTACCTTCACTCCCGTTGATGTTCATTGTTGTCATAATAAACTGTTTACCGTTTCACTTACCCTCTCTGTCCGTCTGCTTCATAACAACCGTAGATATTATTAACTGCACTGACTATAGTAACTACATGCACTGTTAGTATTTTTAAAATTACAGTACTGGCAGCACAGTTGCCGGCAAGGTACTGTAAAATTGACTAGAGTTACTGTAATTAATTTAACAGTAAATAACATTTAATGTATTTTTGCATGTGCTAATTTTATCTATTCTCATTTTTACAGTATTAAACAATGCTGCAAAAATATTGCTAAATATTATGTTAATATTAAAATTGTCATAAACCAATAACTATAATACAAAAAAAAAATCACAATAATACAATTTATGGTTGTATAGCAAATAAATCACTGCAAAACAGGACAACAAAATAAAGTCCTACCACTCATCCCCTTGCAAGAACATCTTCAATAAGCTCAATTTTCTCAGGAAGAAAGCCATCTCAGAATAAAAGGAAGGCCAAAGTGTATACAGAGGAAAAAAGGATGTACCTTAAAAGTGTTTCTGTATCTCTCAACCCTTTCATAAAAAACGCACGTTAAAAGCCACACTGAAATTTTCTGGGGCCGTTGGAGGAGTGCAGAGCTGCCCTTTTCCCACAGAAGCCAGAAGACTATCAGACGCATTAAAGTGGACAGCAGGATGTCTGACTGCCTCTTTAGAAGGGCTCCGTATTGAGTTTGACCTGCAAAGGTAACGGACAACAGCACACAAGTCATTTTCATTCCAGTCAGGCTTTTGTTATCCAGCTGCCGCTGGTGTAGCGAGGACTGGCATTAGCATGGAGGCGTATTGATCTGAATGCTGTGACAGTGTTTCAGATAGATTAAATCACCTGACCTTTTTTGTCACCTACAAATAATTCAACTTTCCCAAACAAGCATTTCATTGCGCCTCCTGTTATCTCACTTTTCAGACGGATAAAGACTGGCAGGAACATGTGTAGCGTTTGTTAGCAACGTCAAGTCACAAAATACTAACCTTGTGACTTTCCGACTATGAATCGCATCTGTGATCAAATTTTAATGTCCAAGCTGCAGAGATACTTTGAGAAATGTTCATTTGTGTTGTTATGCTTTGTGGCACTTTGAAGGGTTATATCTGAAATAAATAATGCTATTACAATGAAGGCTTTATTTTTGATACATTTAAAGCCACGGCTCAATGAAAACCGCAGAAACAGAAGTGTATTTTTAATTTACTAAGATAAATGTTTACAAATTCAATAACATCATTCATATTTTTGTGTGATAAAAAAATATACATTTCAAAAAATTTTAAAATTATTTTGCTTTTAATGCAACATCTGTAATATTTAAATAAATTAAAGCAATGAATTTGCCTGTCTATAATTGTAGTTTATTCTTTAGATGCAGGGCTATCATCCTCACCTAAATGTATTTTTTATTGGTATTATCGTATTTTTTGGAGCTGGAGGATATATATACGTTTTGTTTGTTTGTTATTTGTTACTGGTGGGTGTATAACCTTTAAGAAAAATAATGAAAATAAAGAAGAAATTAAATTACTGTAAAAAACATTATGCCTGTTGTTAAAGAAGTGTTTTATGTAGTACATTGGATGACTTAAATGGAAAGAAAATGTACTTGATATGGTAACAAAATAAAATTAAAGAGTTCACACTTATTGGTTTTAAAGCATGTTTGGCATGCTGTCCCATTAGAGAGCCCTGAGCTCACAAGATCCTTGCAGGGCTAGAGAGTTTGAGCTCAAATAGGTCTCGAAAACTCCCCCTGCTTATTTATGGATAATGACAAATTAGGGATTGCTATGATGAGATATACTGCTGACTAAGAGCTCATCTATGGTGCCAATTTGGTTTGGTCAAATCACCTAAGTATGTAGCATGTTTTTGGACTGTGGGAGGAAACCGGAGAATGCAGGGGAAACATGTAAACTACACATAGAAATGTCAACTGGCCTAGTAAGGACTTGACCAGTGACACTCTTGCTGTGAGGCGACAATGCTAACCACTGGGCCGCTGTGCCGTCCTACCAAGGAAAAAGGGAGGAGGAGTAGAGGTGGAAGGGAGGGATTCTTCAAGACAAAGATAACTTGAGGTAAGAAACTCTGACTATTTATAGTTAGTTAAGAATCATTTGATTGGTGGATTGTGTGTTAGCCAATGCGGGACCAGCGATGGTTAAACTAATTTCAAACGGATCAAGTGCTTATGATTGTGAATAGGGCTCCGCGATTAATCGAAAAAAAGATCACGATCTCAATTCGACCCTACACATGATCTTAATTCAAATGAGTTATGATCATAACTCACAATATCTGCGCTCTATTGATGCCTTTTTTATAGTCACAGTGTGCTGGCTTAACTCTGAGTTGGTCTAATCAAAGTTGATTGACCCAACTCAGATCAGCTATTCTGAAACCGAAAACTCTGAGATTACCGAGAGATTAAGAACTCAGATTTCGAGTTTAAACTCCGAGTTGGTTGAACCTCCTCACTAAAAACAGGCCCATTAACCTTTATTTGTATCTACAGAATCGTGAAAAAAATTGAGATCTTGATTTTAAGTTTAAAAAAAAATTGTGATTCTCATTTTAGCCAGAATCATGCAGCCCTATTGTGAATAAATTTCCCAAAATGTTAGAAAACGTTTAAAAGTATTTCAGCTAGTTGCCTAGGTATCATTTCCTATTTTAATTGTAACAACTTAAAATATGCAAAGTAAGTAATAAAGTATTTTAAAAGACATCTAAAAAAAGAAAACTACTAATAGAATAAAAAAAAATTAAATTGAGGCAAAAACTAAATTACTTTGCATTTCAAAGTAATGATAATTAAATATACTAAAACAAACTATATAAGCATTTATCATGGTAAAAAATACTTAAATAACGTAGGTCAAAAAAAGTATCCAAGGTTCCAGTGACTCATTTCATCTCCACTGATGTCATGTTGAAAATGCCCAGACTCCATCATAATTAAACAGGGCACAAGACATCCAATACGGTCACAGAAACAGATGAAAGTGGCATTCATTTATCTCACTGCTTTAGTGGCCAAGGAACCAAAGGGCAGCAAGGCCTTAAACATACACCAGGGTCTCTCCAATAGCAAAAAATATATAATATATTTGTAACTTTGAGACTGATTAAAATTAATATATGTTTTTATATCAAAGCATTTCATTTCAATCTTTGTATACCTAAATATACTTCAAAATGCAATTGAGAGTATATTGCGTAACAACAACAACAAAAAAAACTATAAATATACACTACATTTAGACACACACAGACACACACACACACACACACACACACACACATAAAGAAAGGTAATTTAGCAATGAATCCGAGTGCAAATATTGATGACATAGCAAGAAAACAACTCAAACCAAGAAGGAACACAAAGAGGCCGGCTGTAGTTTTGCTACATTTCTTAAATATTTGCAAATGATATGATATGGATTATTCGATTATCAGACAGATTTGCAAAAGCGAATTCCTCTGTGGTGAGTGAAAATTACTACAATAATGGTACTAAATGCTGCTTTGGTTACGCTTTGTCTGTCCATGTCAGACGTTTGTTCCCTTTGCGGAACCAGAAAACAGACTACTGTCCCCATGGAACGACACATCCTCTTGCATAGACGCAGAACGTGGCTCTCGTTTCAGTCGGCTCTTTGGCGACAACTAGGGATGCATGATATTGGAAAAATCGGACATTTTCGATTTTGTTTTTCAGCGATATATATTGCAATAGCGCCACGGTGGCGTAGTGGGTAGCACGTTCGCCTCACAGCAAGAAGGTTGCTGGTTCAAGCCTCAGCTGGGTCAGTTGACATTGCTGTGTGGACTTTGTATGTTCTCCCCGTGGTCGCGTGGGTTTGGAACCCACGTGGGTTTCCTCGGGGTGCTCTGGTTTCCCCCACAAGTCCAAAGACATGTGGTATAGGTGAATTGGGTAGGCTAAATTGTCCATAGTGTATGAGTGTGCATGGATGTTTCCTAGAGATGGGTTGCAGCTGGAAGGGCATCCGCTGCGTAAAACATATGCTGGATAAGTTGGCGGTTCATTCCACTGTGGCGACTCCAGGTTAATAAAGGGCCGAAAAAAAAATGAATGAATGATATTGCAATACAATTTCACCAGCTGGCTTGAATAGCTCTATTTGAGGGAAAATAATTGTGATTTAGATTGATTAGGGTGATTTTGTAAGGGTATAAATCATGTATAAAATTGATAAACAAATCGCAAGCAAGAATAATCACAATAGAGCAAAGATAACGTGAAATAAACAGCGTTTTAAGGTTTCTGCAGAGTCAAACAGTCAGGTACAGAAATTCAATAATGAAATGTAAAACAACACCCTAAAGTCTTCATTATATTAAGAATTCAGTAAAGTTACAAATGTTGTACATTTTTATTATTCTTATTAAATTCTCTTTAAATTGTCTAAAAAGCCTTTAAAACATATGCAAATGACCAAAAATTAACTCTATTATGGTTATACTTTGCAATGACTCCACAAATATCATGTATTCTCAATTGTTGTGTTGATAAACTATAATCCTTCAACATATCCTGCGATTTGACTATTGCAGACACCCGCATTGCGGCATCGATGCTGAAATGAAATATTGTACAATATATTGCAATATAATATCTTGCCCTAGCAACAACACAGTTGGGATTCGTTGGTGCCAGTTGTTTGGCATCAGCTTGGTGTGTCCCAGCCCTTACACTCCTTTATGCTTGTCTAATGCTCATCTTTTAACTGTTAAGTCAAAGTGGCTAAAATCTATGGGGAAATCAAGGATTCTCTTCATTGCCACTAAACTGTGAAAATCTCTGCCGTCTGGTATTTGCAATACAGAATTTCTAAGTGTTTTTAAATCATCGCTTATAACTTTTAAGTGTAGCCTTTAAGTGAGATTACTTCGTTTTTATTATCTTGGCTTTATATACATGTATTGTATGCATCTCACACTTTTTATATAAATGCAAATCACTTTGAGATGCTATTTTTAAAGTCAATATATCAAATAAAGTAAACAATTATTAGTAAATATATTATATATATATATATTAACAAATTTTGAATTACATATTAAACAAATATATTTCGGATTGCCCACCATGGTAATGAGACAGTGGTTAAACCTTCTCCCGCCTCCATCTCCACAACCGCTCGATAACTACATCAATGTTGTTGGCACAATACAGGAGAAAGGACCGCTGAAATTTATGAGGCCCTGTCCTTATGAAGTTGAGCTGAGCGACTCCCTGTGGACGGGACACAGAGATACCAACACAATGCGAGCGGGTGGAGAGGCTTTCTGAAGCATATCACACAGAGACTTTACTCAGCACTGGTCAGCTGTCAGCGCAGATCGATTGCATAGTTCTGCATTAGAGGCCACGTTCAAGCCTCCCTTGAAGACGGCTGTCAGTCTTGGTTTTGAGTGTGGAGACGTTTTGTCAGTCATTGCAGAAACGTGAGACTTTTGTTGATCTTCAAGAAATACAAAATGAAGATATTTTTGTTTTATGAAATCCAAGAGACTTTGGTTCCTTTCATTGAAAGCCGGTTTATTCAAAAGTGATGTTGAGAAATGTTTGTAGACAGAAAATATGAGCGATGTCAACATTGCTAATTCATCATTTATGTGTGAAGAAAAGGCTCAATTAAATCTGCTCATCATATAAAGCGATTGTGTCTCATCTGTAGACTCGGGTTAAATTGTTCAATTCATGTGGATTTCTATTTTGATCTCTTTATGAATGTTTTGAAGCATTAGAGCTTCTGGTGAAAATACTTTCAATAGAGGGACTGAAATCTCTCAGATTATGTTAATTTGGGTTCTAAAAATGAACGAAAGCCTTCTGTGTTTAGAACAACATCAGGACAAATCAATCTTAGTGTATTATCTTAGATAATGGTGGTAATTCATGCTACCCATCATGTATGGTTGTGATCTGTGGGATACGACTTGGGGTTTAGGGTAGTTTTGGCTAATATTATGGCCTTACATCACACTGCTCCAAATCAAGATGATGCTGGTGGCACGATATTGGATAACATATTTCAGTCATCATCATCATCATCATGTGCTGCCTACTTTTTTGAATGGAGCAGAAACGGGTAACGCAAATCATCAGAATTTATTTCTTAAAATTCCAAATGGATCTTTTAATTACTTCTCTAACAATTCAGATTTTTTAACTTGGATTAGTTTTTAAATCACATTTTGTTTTAACAATGTCAAGTTACCAAGTTCAGCAATTCTGACTTTTATCTTAAAATAATTTTTAAATGGCAAAACTATCTTGCTGAATGATTATAAGAAAAGTCAAGTAGTTGTACATCCACATAAGCATGGTATGGCATGAAACAATAAAAAATAAATAAAAATAAACGTAAACATCACCAAAAAAGTCGTTCCAAAAACAGAAATATATGATCATCATCCGTCCGCTTACACTATACTTGCATTACCAAGTGTTTTGCACAACACTCCAAAGAGCTCTGTTATTATCAGCACCACCGTGTAAAAAGAAACAGTCCGGACCAGTATCAGAATGGAATCTTTAAGCAAAGAAAATTGTTCACCTGAAAACAGTAGGAATAACTGTGTGATAAACCTGCACTTCTGCTATCATTTCGGTTTCTATTAACAACCTTTAACATTCACAATGCCTTTTAACTGACTCTAATGGCAATATGTCAAACTGGCCATTATACTGGAAACCTGCACCTAGACCTGACTTTGACATTGGTCACAAAACAGAGACATTTTTACAGGGTTTTTTGGACACAAAAATGTTCTTGGAGCTTCATATAATTGCAGTTGAACCACTTTTTTAGGACTTCGAGTGTCTTGGGACTGTTACTGTCTAAGGAGGACGAAAGACACCTTGAATTTCATCTAAAGAAAAAAGGGGGATTTGTGTTCTGCAGAGGAACAAATGTCTCAGGGGTTTGGAACAACAACAGGGCGAGTAATGCAAACCAGAATTTACATTATTGGGTGAACTAACCTTTTATGAAATGTTCACTCAATGCTTCTTTGTGAAACTAAAAATGACATTACAGCAAAAACACCATTTTGAAACCTTTATATTCAAAAGTGTTACTTCATGACTTGATTTGCATTACAGTATTTCTCCCACAGCTTCACTCCAAAAAAAACCTTCAGAAATTTGAAGCGATTTTGAAGTCAAGTGGAAAACTCATTCTTGCAGAACTCAATTCATCCAGTCTACTGTAGCACGGATGTCATTCACACTAATCCATGTGTTCTTCTCTGAGTGGTCTGAATAATAATTTGGAAGGGGGGCGTGTTAATTCATTCTATATTAAGCCAGTTTTGTTCACCTATGTAATTAAAAGCAGCAGAGCGCCGTTCTAGGGAGACTAAATGCCGAGGGGGAACGTTCCATTTAGACGAGTCAATATGAGCGAAGAGGTTCATTAGTCACCGAGGGGTGGAAGTGAGGTCAGAATCAAACACTGGCGTCCTACAGGGGACTCGTAACCTCTCCTTGCATGTCTCTTGGCTGCCACGTTCCGCCATAATAAGCTTGAGAGGTTTCTAAAAGCGTATTGTCTTCACTGTACTGTCTCGGTCGAACTCTGATGTCTAAAACAGCTTATCCACATTAACTCCTGAAACAAAGTGGCTGTCCTGTTGTTTTAGTGACTATCAAAAACTATGCAGGTTCATTGCGCGTTTGCATATTTATGCATGACGCGACCTGCTATTCAGGGTGACTTTAAACTGTCTTGCTTGCCTTTGTTAGGATGAGCTGCTTAATATTAAAATATGGGTATCACATCATGTCAAGTGGAAAATAACTGTGATTATGTGTTTTAATAAACGTGTTAAAATGCGAGTAGCACAGTATGTCAGGCAGAAGGTTTCTGTGAGGATGTACACCCACTGTAATGAATGAGCTAGAAAAGCCCACACAGACTGAGAGCTTGCAGAACTGCACTGAAGATTGTGATATTATATTAAAGTGATCTGTATTAAGACAAACAGCAGTAGCTTTTTCAGGTCATTCAGCAAATGTAAAATTGAAGTGTTCTCAAAAATGTATGCAGAAAGAAAAAAGTTGGCCAAATCCCAACTCTGCATGAAGATAGAAATGATTTAGAAATGTTTAACATTTTATGAGATTATAAGCTTAAAAGGAATATTGCTCTTTTTTGTTTTTTGTTTTTTTAAATTTTACAACTACCCTATCTAGAGAACTTTTTGTGATCCATTCTGCTGAACTCTCTGTATAGAGGGAGCACATTAAACTTGGCTTAGCATAGATCATTGAATCAGATTAGACCGTTAGCAGCTTACTCAAGACTAAACTAAAGATTTGATAGTTTTACTAATTAAAACTTGACCCTTGAGTGAGGTGTTTACTGAGCATTGTGGACTTAAATATGCTGTACTATATACTTTTTTGATGCTGGTCCTAATCATAATACTTCTTTCCTGCTTTTATTTCTGATGGGGATGTAGTAATGTAACTGCATAACTGTCATAAAAAGAAATCATTGTGTAAGAATGACGTAAAAGCAGTATGTGATGTCTCTGATGACCTGTTTTTTATTTATTTATTTATTTATTGTGAGTGTGTGTGTGTTATATTTGTTAAAATACAATGTTAAAAAAAGTTTGTCTTGTTTATATTGTGTGCCAAATCAAATGGAAAGTGAAAAGTATTATCTAATATGAAAAGCTAATTTCTTGGTCGATATGGTGAGCACTACACTCTACTTTTTTCGTAATAACTAAGGAACTTTGCTGCCGTATTATGACTGCAGCAGACGCAACCTGAAAATAAACGTAATAATTGGGAAGGATTAGGGCTGCCCAATGTATTAATTAATCATCAATACTATATTGTGCGCATCTGCAATGGTTAAGTTTATATGTTGGCATTATAGTTGACCACATTTTAGAACACATGATGTTTGTAAAGTCACTGCAGAGTTTAACTATATTGGAGTAAAAGTTTTTTTCATTTGCAGGTGTTGTTCAGGCCTGTGACTCTGCCAGCATTCAGGAACAAGGACGTAAGTGTATTCAGGCACAAGCAATTGTACCATTTGTATATTTTATGAACGACTTCCTCCCCTACAAAATAATACCAAATCAATCTAAATTAACGAATACTTTTCAAATAGAGCTGTTCAAACTACAAGGTGAAACTGTACTCATATCGCAATATATATAGCAGAAGAACAAAATATCGCAATGTCATATTTTTCCAAAATTGTACAGCATGGGAGGGCCACACCAGCGGCGATTGGATACTAAAAGTTGATGACTGAGTGGGGGTGTTAGAGGCCAAAAAGATGAGGACCAAGGATGGTGGGGTTTTGGGGTGTAATTGTGGGAGTTTTTCAGGAGAAATAACAAAACGGGAGGGTGGCAGGTGATGAGTGTGATTGGGAGATTCCTGGAAAAAACAGTGTCGGCAGGTATGGGGAGGATTATAAAGTATGAAGAAATAGAACAGTGAACGAACTGCAAGTTTGAGTTGGCAAGTAATCATTGTGAACTACTTGCACATTTTATTATTTTAAAATATGCACAATATTGGCACTGAAATACGTACAACATCTGAACATCCTCTGAAAATGCACCTTGTTTCACACAGGTCTTCAGTTGAAAGTTACATAAATGATACCAAATGACTGATGCTTCCTGCTTGAATTCACAGTATGATTTTTGAAGCATACAGTAATCCCCATCTTATTGGTTAGATTGCCCTATTTGTTAGAATCTTTTTGACATGTGCGGCGTTCATGACATTTTACAAGTAGAACATGATGTAGTATCATGCATTTATATGGCAACACTATTAACTAATATATAAATTAATTATATTTTAAATTAATTATATTTTTAATTATATTTTTATAATTTAATTTATATTTCTAGTTAATAGTGTAGCCATAGAAATGCATGATATGGGCTCTTCAACATCAAGAAATAT
>CAIGQQ010009173.1:3621-21595 GCA_903798035.1 Danio albolineatus
ATAAATAAATAAATAAATAAATAAATAAATAAATAAATAAATAAATAAATAAATAAATAAATATTATATGTAATGTAATGTGGCCAGCATAAATGAGTACACCCCTTACTGATTTCTCCTTTAAATTCGTACACTCTAGGATGCTTTAATGGAATGTAAATGAATCTGGCTCAAAATCTGACACCGTGATTATGTCCATTCTGGCTCTTTGACTTAAATACACCTGTTACCTGCTGAGATCACACTTGTCTGCACGCTCTGATTGGTTAGAGAAGCTTGTTGACTCTGTGTCCAGTCTGACAGGTTTAGTGGATTAAAGCACGGACATTCATTTGTCAGTTCTCTTCTACAGCAGTGACCCTCCTGGCTGATGGAGGAACTGACCTCTACTCTCTTTTCGGCAACATTCATCAGCTTGACATTCACAGCCATTAAACATGTATGTGCACACAGTGTGAATCAGCGTGGAATATTGGTGTTTGGAAAATGTGTTCAAAAATGAATAAATTTCATAATTGATCGTTTATAAGCATCCATGTAAACCATACGTTTAAATAAATATAAATATATATTACTGCGCTCAGGGCGTCACGGTGGCGCAGTGGGTAGCACGATCGCTTAACCTCCGGGTGCTATGGTTTTCCCCACAAGTTCAAAGACATGTGGTATAGGTGAATTGAACAAACTAAATTGTCCATAGTGTATGTGTGTGAATGGGTGTGTATGGATGTTTCCCAGTGATGGGTTGCCGTTGGAAGGATATCCGCTACGTAAAACATATGCTGGATAAGTTGGCAGTTAATTCAGCTGGGGCAACCCCAGATTAATAAAGGGCAGAAAAGAAAATGAATGAATTAATGAATGAATTAATGAATGAATGAATGGAATGGAATGGAATGAAATAGAATGGAATGAATTAATGAATATGAATTAGTTTTCTGCCAGCAAGAGCTCAATTTCAGACTTTTTCTAGTCAGAGAATTACAGTAGTATATTGGTGTGTGCTCTTTTATATGTTAATAATATCCACTAGTGTGTGTTTACAAGGTGGAGATCTTACAGCAGTCACCTGCACACAACTTCAAGATCATTTGCTAAATGTCACGTCTGAAAAAAAGGCATATGCACAGGCTTTTGTGCGCAAGTTTGTTTTCTCTGAATCACACCGTAGTGTATGAGGGTAAATGAGTGTGTATGGATGTTTCCCAGTGATGGGTTGCAGCTGGAAGGGCATCCGCTGCGTAAAACATATGCTGGATAAGTTGGCGGTTCATTACGCTGTGGCGACCCCAGGTTAATAAAGGGATTAAGCTGAAAAGAAAATGAATAAATGTATATAAATGAACCCCCTGGTCATTTTTGACAATTTGGTTGTGTGACAGGGCCTCACAGTGGTGAAGTGGGTATCACAATCGCTTCACAGCAAGAAGGTTGCTGGTTTGAGCCTCAGCTGGGTCAGTTGGCATTTCTGTGTTGAGTTTCCATGTTCTCTCCATGTTGGCGTGGGTTTCCTCCGGGTGCTCCGGTTTCCCGCACAAGTCCAAAGACATGCAGTATAGGTGAATTGGGTAAGAAGATCCTGGTGTATGTGTGTGAATGAGTGTGTACGCATGTTTCCCAGTGATGGGTTGCAGCTGGAAGAGCATCCGCTGCGTAAAACACATGCTGGATGGTGGTTCCATCTAGCATGTGTGGCAACCCCGGATTAATAGAGGGATTAAGCCGACAAGAAAATGAATGAATGGTTGTGTGACATTTGCTTGTTTTAATGTGCCAGCAGCTCATTTGCATTTAACCCACACACACAAAAAAGATTTTTGCTCACACTCAAATTTGACTATAATTGAATTTATCTATAATGAATAATATATAGGATTTTCAGACACCAGAGATTTACTTATTCCAACTTCTACTATTTCAGAAAAGAGACATAACGTGGCTCAGGTTTGCTGTATACTCAGGATATCTCTCTTCTCCTGAATGTTTGCATTGTTATTATTTTTATTTATTTATTTATTTATTCCCAGCTCAGTTCAAACAGCCTCTCTTGTTATTTCTCAGGGATAGGTGGATCCCTGTTTTCGACCAGGTATCATTTAAATGCAATATTAGAGCAGCAGGTCAACACCTCCACCTATGTCAGAATAAAATAATGATTCCAAGCGTTAGTTTAGCATGGTGAATAACAAATGTTTACCATAGCAACCCACTCAATTCTAAGAGTATGATAGGAGATTTTCAATAGATGTGGTCATTATTTGAAACAATAGGACTGTGAAAATAGGGTTATTTAGTGGTTTTACTAAGTAAATTGGTATAGTGTAATGGACACACAGGTCATTGAGTCACCCGCAGCATGATATAGCCTACAAGATGAGTCAGAGTCTCACTTGCGGTGAAAACCATAATTGTCTTCATCATGTTCTCATTTTCATGGCTTAATGTGCATCGTAGTTCACATTTTTCGAGTTCTGGAGGTAAAAAAAGAGGTAATACTTTACCTTAATGTACAATATACACTATTAACAAACCATCAACTAAGGCTTTTAGCTCAAACTATTACTTGGGTGCTCAACAAAAGGCAGGCACTGTAATTAGCCTGTAGTAAATGGTGTGAATTGTTACCTAAATGTTCCCATAAAAAAGTTTTCCTTTAGTCTTTGATATGAGCCACTCCATCCACCAGGGGCATAGTGGACATTTTAAAAGTGCTGAATGAGATCCAAATTTTACGTTCATATAATTAATAATCAGCTGTTTGTAAATGGTCTGTCTCTAAAAAATGAGGGGACGTATCCCCCTGTCCCCCCAGTTGCTATGCCCCTGCCAGCCACTTATATCAGCGAGGGTCATTGAATAATTTACACAATTCGTTTTAAACAACACTACAAAGTTATCAGCAACTTAACACATTCTTTACTTGCTAAAGTCACATTTTACTCACTTTGAAGCATTTGTGAGTGTTTTTTCTGACCTGTTTTATGATTTATCATATTATTTCAGATGAATAATTGTAAGGAATGTAGTTAATATTATTGTGCCTGAAGCCATCAAGCTGACAGACAAGGACCGTCACTCCAAATGCAGAGGCAAATGCTCAGACTTTGAAAATATCAAAAAACGTGTAAAATAAACATTGTACATTTTGATTTCACTCAGACTTTCACTCATTTTTTTTTTTACTTGCTCAAACTACTTATCTAAAATAAGCTGAAACAACAAAATTCTTGAGATTTCATTTGAACAACTTATTTTTTTCATGTTCAATCTATATAAAATTGTTAAAAGTGTTAACCTGTTACCCAGTACTGACTTTTGGGGATTTACACCTACCTAAATTAAAATGGTAACAGTTTCTGACTCCAGTAAGCTATAAACACAAATTAGGTATCATTGGAAAGAAGACACGTTGGGCTTTACTGTGCTGAAAGTGTCAGGCTCAAAAATATAAAAAGTTATACATTATGAAGTCATTAGAAAAAAATTATATTGTGTTCAATATTTGTTTTTCCATTTACAAACACAGGAAAACATTAATGTAATGTCCTAGAAAAAAAGATGACTTGAAAGCCAAGTGTTTCATGAGTTTATATTTCAAATTTGATAAAGATTGCATGCAAAAATAGATTTCTGTAAAAAGTTTTCTGAGGTTTATATCGGTTTCCTTCTTTCCATCACCGTCAGAGACATTTTCTCAAAACTGACCTTCCCAAACTAAAACACGAACAGTTGCTGAATGATTTGGCCTACATTCATGTATCTTTAGAAAGAAGATAATTTTGGCTTTATTATCCATCATCTAAAGTTTATAATGCTCAAAATGAAAAAAGTCATACATGCTTAAGTAATGTGAAAAAAATGCACCACACTAAACGTTCTACTATTTCATAAACAAATATATGAAATTAGACCTGAAGCAATAAAGAAAAGCAATAGTTCAAAAACTACACATCTCCTCAGTATATGTTTGGAATTTGATGCCAATATTATGCAAATATCCCATTGAAAAACAACAAGCTGCAATGGTTGCTTAAGGGTTGTAGCTTTAGACTAATGTATAGTTTGTCAAGATTACTCGTGTTCTTTTTGGTGTAATCTATTCATTAACGCTGACGTGGAAAAACAGCAAAACAGTACGTCTGCATCGGGGTGCTGGCTAAAGGGTTAAGGTAACCTAATGAATTTGTGTTGGGGCCGCGTGAATGAATTGTGTGGAACCCTGCATTTTTTTTTACAGTGATTATGTCACTGCACACATACTGTATAACTCTTATTAGTTTTCTGATTGGCTGCGTCCGAAACTGCATACTTCCATGTACTATGCAGTACGTTAAAATCAGTATGCGAGCCGAGTAGTATGTCCGAATTCATACAATTCGAAAATCAGTATGCGAGAAGTACCCGGATGACTTACTACTTCCGGCGAGATTCTGAAGTGCGCATCCCATGCATGCTGCGCTATCCCATGATGCTCCGCGAGAGAATTCATGAATGGGAGTGAAGCGACATAACTGACGCAGGTAGGTCACGTGACCATGAAAAAAAAAAGAATGTAATATGTCAGAATTTTAATTCATACTTCTCACATTCATACTGTATAGAACGTACTTTTCTAAAGGCCGAGTACAATTAAATTCAAATACAGTATCTACTGAGTAGTAGGAGGTTTTGGACGCAGCCATTATGTTTAGAAAACTTTTATAAGAGAAGTTTGTGTGAACTTGTTAGCCAATATCAACACCAAAACTGAACTTGGGCCAGCAGGCGTGACCAAGTTATTATTTTATTTTTTTTGGATCCAAAATGATTATTATTATTTGAAGGGGTTGTGAGGGTGAGGCAATGCAATGCACTTCAGGTCACATCTAATATGAAAACGAGCCATCAAATTAGCATGCTGGAGTGATGTGTGGCATGTCAAGGGTAATGGCTGGCACCATTCTCATTTCGACATCTGTAAAATCATTTTCAAGTCACGACCACTCGAGTGCCAGTGACATTTTTTGCTCTCTGATTAGAACTCCATGCCTGCCACTGGGAGTACAATGCTTTGATTTTTTTCCCTTCTTCATGGCAATAAGCCACGTTCCCCTGTAATTACCGCAGCACTCTGCTGAAATGATGACTGGATGATGCCATAATAAGCCTGCTTGCCACCTCAGCCCTGAAACCCACTGAAAGCCTTCGGTACATTGCAACGATCTCCCGACACATGCAGATTCCTGACAGGCAGCGCACGCACCGTGCATCCATGTGGCCCACGAACGCACTGTTCATCTGTCAAAGAGCCAGGGATCCATCTCCCTACTGCCCCTATTAAACACACTGTGTGCACAGCACTCTAATTACATTGATGAATGCTTTTGTCTCCTGCTTCACCGCCAGCAATTTATGGCTGAGGTGACCCGGGTCACCGCTACGCATGACGGGAGACACGCTCAGGTAGAAAGCACCATACATAATCAGCATTTTATCAAAAAGAAGTCAGCAACTCGTCCCTTTCTCTTGTTATGCCACTTCAGGGGGTTTGTTTTTACCTGTAATAGTTTTGACATTGAAAGTATGCATGTCTGTGTGAGTACCATCA
The DNA here is from genome assembly GCA_903798035.1 of Danio albolineatus. NCBI lineage: Eukaryota > Metazoa > Chordata > Actinopteri > Cypriniformes > Danionidae > Danio > Danio albolineatus. Next base: position 9,209 of record CAIGQQ010009173.1, read on the forward strand.
GCTCTGAGGCGCATACAGTAAAAGAACTAGCATGGCATATCTTGTTTCAGATACTTACAGTATGTTTGCTGACGTCTGTGGCAAATGGCATTACATGTAATCCTTTGCAGAGGATGTTCATTCTAGGTTCATGCTTTCTTGTTGAAGAGCAAAAATGAATTTCATTCTGTTTTTTTTTCTCTCTCCTCTGGTTCTTATGAACATGTGTAACTTAATGTGTGACATCAAATATGTGCACATGTAAATAGCTAATGGACAATTTTTTAAAGATTTGGTCCAATGGAAGCTGTAGATAATGGAATACTCTTCAGTCTGAACTAACAATGTCTGAGCTCAACCCAGTCCAATAATTTCGCTCTATCCTTTATTATAAACAACAGCAGTCTATATCTCGATGTATGTGTTTTTAACATATTGTAATGTGGTATAGCTGAATAACTAAACTGCATTTTTTATATTATCCTTTTTATTTATTGTGATTTTTTTCGTGTGTTGTTGATCGCTTGGCCAGGTCACGCTTATAAATGATATCTTGATCTCAATGTGTTTTTATTGAGACATAATAAGATACATATCTGTTGGTGTCTCAGTTTAACTTCATTAATAAAGCCTGTGCTATCATGATGTGTTTAGTTATAGTGTTGGAAATGTATGCAAATGGACATATTTGGAAAGTCATGTTGAAGTTTGGATGTTCCCATTACAAATAAGTCATTATGGGAAACACCTTTTTATATACTAGAAAGAAAATGTATGCAAATGGTCATATTTAGAAAGTCATGATGAAGTCTCTGTCTGAGTTCCAGCGTTCTTCTGTGGAGAGAGGAGAACCTTACAGAGAGACAACCATCTGTGCAGCAATCCACCACTCAGGCCTGTAAGGTAGAGTTGCCAGACGGAAGCAACTCCTTAGAAAAGGGCACATAGCAGCCCACCTAGAACCTGCCAAAAGGCATCTGAAGGACTTTCAGACCACAAGAAACTAAATTCTCTGGTCTGATCAAACTAAAATTGAACTCTTTATGTTTGGAGAAAATGACCCAAAGCACACTGCCAAAATATAACTGGAGTGGTTTCACAACAACTCGGTGAATGCCCTAGAGTGGTCCAGCCAGAGCCCAGACCTAAATTCTATAGAACATCTCTGGAGAGACCTGAAAATGGCTGTACACCGGTGTTTCCCATCTAACCTGATAGAGCTTGATAGAGGTACTGCAATCAGGAATGGGCAAAAATTCCCAAAGACAAGTGTACCAAGCTTCTGGTATCACATTCAAAAAGACTTGAGGCTGTAATTGCTGCCAAAGAATTTTGAGGAAATAAATGAATTTAATCCATTTTGTAATAAGGCTGTAACATAAAAAATTTGGAAAAAGTGAAGCGCTATGATTACTTTCTGGATGCCCTGTAAGTTAGAACATGAATAACATAGCTTAAGTTACAATGACCTAAAAACATATGCTGTCATGACTAATTGATCATATTTTTTTTACACAGTATGAATGTCTAAACGGTAGATGATAAACTCAAATTTTCTCTCTCTTATACATCACTCAACAGCTTTTTCCAGGCAAAAAAGACTGTGGATGAGTAAAAACTTTGATTTCAGGCGTGTCATGATATGTCAAACTTTGATATAGTAATCACATCTGCTAGTGAAACACCGGGTTCAAAGATCCTTCATCTCCGCTGACAGAGATGGTTTCTGCATCTTTTCTTCTTTTAGTTTGTTTCAGTGACTGACATAAACCTCACAGGACGAATTACTGTAGATTTCATCATTTGTTCTCCTCCCAAGTCATACATTATAGGATCCATCCAACTTGTTACACAAATTAAATGCCTTTTTAATTCCATGATTTTAAATTATTTAAAATGACTACTCTGTCTTGAATGAGACGAATACTGAAGCTAGAATGATAATTACTCACAAAAGAGTAATAAAAGAGTCTCTTCCTTCCCTCTTCGTCTTTTAGCGGATTTATGTTGGAGGAGAGCAATAAAACAACACATATAGTGGATTTATAAGTCAAACAGCTTACATTACAGTAAACAAAATGAGAAAACCCAAAGGTCAGAGGATGTCAGATTTTAAGATCACCCAGGGTGGGGTTCAAACTGAGATTTACCCACTTTGCCAAACAACCTATAACTATACTTATTGCCAAAGAGGCTTTAAAATCATCTCAGTCAAAATCCTATATTTCTGCTACAGCCAAATGGTTTCGAGTATAAACAATCAATAGCATGACTCTTGCCCGGCATAGTCTGAAAATCATCTGAGCTGAAACCAATGTGAATTAGACAATGTCTCGGAGGAGCAGCGATGAGATGGGACCGAGAAAAGGCTGGTTTCTGAAAAAGCAGAGTAAAGGAATTCAGTTCAACAGGCGTAAAATACACAGAAAAGCTCAATAATTACACTGAAAGTATGGAAGTAGTATGACAATTAAAAATAATCAAAATAAAAGAGCCTTTCATACAATGTAATTTTTGCTGCTTGAGGGCATGTATTTGCAACAAACAAAAGTAATGTATTTGATGATGTCGAGACTGAGTGTGGATTCATGGGAGTCCTATGGGTCCATATATGCTGTTAAGAATTTAAAACTTATTGTCATGGTAGTTTGAAGCAGAATGAGGCTGAAAATCGTCAAAGTGAAATGAGAGAGCTAAAGCAAACTAATGACGAAGGTCGTTATGTCATTAGCATCATTAGCATGGAGATACAGGACACGGTCTGTGTCACTAGTTAAAGTTCCATATTTCTCTGAATTTAAACACTCTTCGAATCATTTGGGATCATTTAGGTGCATCAGTCAGCAAATATGTAATGACTGTTCCTTTTTTCAACCAATCAATCAATCAATCAATCAATCAATCAATCAATCAATCAATCAATCAATCAATCAATCAATCAATCAATCAACCAATCAATCAATCAATCAATCAATCAAAACAAACCAACCAACCAATCAATCAACCAACCAACCAATCAATCAATCATCCAGCCAACCAATCAACCAGCCAACAAATCACCCCAGTTACAAATCAGTCAAAGTCAAAATCAATCAATCAATCAATCAATCAATCAATCAATCAAATCAAACCAACCAACCAATAAATCAATTAATCAATCAATCAATCAACCAATCAGCCAACCAATCACCCAAGTTAAAAATCTGTTGTAACCAATTAACAAACCAACCAATAAAGGAAAGAATCAACAAATCAACCAATACAATTAATAATAATCAAACAATTAAAATAATTAACCAACCAACCAACCAATCAGTCAGTTAAAGTCAAAATCAATAAATCAATCAATCAGTCCACAAGTAAAAAAATGTCTTAAGCAATTGACAAACCAACCAATAAATAAATGAATAAATTAATCGACCAATAAATAAATGATCTATCATCAAATAGTTAAAAATCAACCAACCGATCAATGAATCCATCAGTCAATCAATCAATCAATCAATCAGCCAATCAGCCAATCAGTCAGTCAGTCAGTCAATCAAGCAACCAAGCAATCCACAAGTTTAAAAAAAAAACAAATAACCTCATAACAAACCAACCAATAAATGAAAGAATCCATTAATCAACCAATAAAATTAATAATCATCAAACAAATAAAAATCAACCCGCCCGTTAACCATACAAATCAATTAACCAATCAATCAGTCAAATAATCAAACAAACAATCTACAAGTAAAAAAAAAATGTTTTAACCATTTGACAAACCAAGTAGACTGTTAGTTTGGGGTCAGGGGTAGGGTTAGTGTAAGTTGACATGTACTTGCAAAGTTTCTTATAGTCAGTTAAATGTCTGTTGAATGTCAGTAGCAAGTAGACAGTCTACTAATACTTAAATGGACCATCGAAATAAAGTGTTACCAAAAATCAACCAACTGATTGATCAATTAATTAATCAATGAATAAATCAATTAATCAACCAATAAGCCAACCAACCAACTAATCCACAAGTTAAAGAAACAGTTTTAATCAATTAACAAACCAACTTATAAATAAATAAATCAATGAATCAACCAATAAAATTAATAACAATTAAATAATTAAAAACCAATCAATCAATCAATCAAGTAAAAAAGTGTTTTAACCAATCAACAAACCAACAATTAAATGAATGAATCAATTGATCAACCAACAAAAGAAATAATTATCAAATAATTTAAAATCACCATTCAACCAATCAATTAATCAATTAATCAAGGTTGAAAGCAGCAAATCCACATATTTTCCCATTTGCTCGCAAGCCACATAGCACGGGTTCATTCATTTAATACTATTCATGTGTTGAACTGAGTGCTTCAACAAAGGTGATGCAGAGCGCAACGAAATCCTGCCACAAGTGGTCCCAAGAGATGTATTTGAACACATTAATACCTGGTGGAAATGCTAATGCGTATCGGATGACTACTTGTAATGGAAGGAAACCTGAAAGAAACCAAAGCCAACCCCCCAAATCAACATGCCAAACTGATCCCCATAGGTTATAGGCCATATGCGAGCAAGAAAAAAATAGGGAGAACTAACAAATATAGCAGAGGCTCAGCATCTACTCATCTCGGCCCAAGAAAATGAGAAGAGTAAAAGAGAAGAGAGGCAGAGGGGATTATGCTTTTGAGATTCAGCTCGCAGCATGTGTCAAGATAAAGCCAGAGCTGTCAGTGGTCGGAGCAGGGCGAGATCTTATCACACTTCAGCACAGAATCATTCGTATGTCCATTGTGGACGGACGAGTCTCTGTGTTAGTCTGCTTAGTGCTGCTCTTCTCCCTGACCCTGCTCTCCCATCCAGCCCTCTTCAGGAGGAGATAAAACTCCCTCTCTCCAGTGTATCCCTGCTGTAATGTGGTCATTACTGCACAGTTTCCCAGCACCCGCTGCTTCAAATTGCGTCTGGCTGCTTTACAGAGCAATGGATTGAGGGAGCTTATGAGCGCAGACAGTGAGGTGTGTCAAAGTGCTTTGCTGAGCACTGAGAGACTGCCACTATAGTGTGTGTGTTGTGTTTTTGTGGGAATGCTGAATGTTGACTGTCTCGAACTTCGGCCAGCAGTAATTGTGACATGTGTCAGAGCTCACAATGCTTGTGGCTGTATAAACACTGAGCAAGAGAGAAAAATACTTTTCATAAAGTTGACTGATTACGTCAATTCCCTGAGAATAAAACCAGTTGCCAAGTTACTTCAGAAAGACAGAAAGTGGCAACCCACTCAAAACAGACTTTCGTTGTATGAAGTCGTTGCTGTTATTGTTGTTTTATACTGGGTTTCATTGATTTACGCATTTGGAGACTGTCAGTCAGCTGTCTGAATGAAACAGGCTAAAAACACTCCCCGAGCTTTGAAGCCCAATACTGAATTCTTCTGCAAAAGTTCTTTAAAAACCACTCTCACCTCTCCAAATAAGCAGAATCAATGGGAGTAAAGGATTGGTGATAACGGTTAAACTTTTTTACAGGCATTGGGCTCTATTTTAACGATCTAAGTGCAAAGTCTAAAGAGCATGGCGCAAAAGCATTAGTGTGTCGGAATCCACTTTTGCTTTTTTAAGGACGAAAATTACACTCTAACAGGTCTAACAGGGTTGTGCTTATTCTCTCAATGAGTCATGGGTAGGGTCAGATGGAATCTGCGGACATTTTTTGCTCTTTCTGCGGAGTATTTTGTTAAAAAAGATTTATGCGGAATGATTTTGGGAGTATCATAACTAAAACCTTAATATATGACATTTATTTAATGTTTACAATGCAAATCCAATTAGATCCACTTTATTTAGTTAACAAAGCAAGTCTTTCATATAAAATATCTACTAAAACAGCGGAAATAGTACTTTACAAACTGTATTGTAAATAAATCACATTAATATTTTCATATTAGTCAATATTACTACTGAAATTAATTTGAAAACTGATTAAATATACATTTACACACATTTACACAAGTAAATAAAAATTTAAAATAAAAAAATCAATGATGGGCTGCGGAAATCTGCGGAATTCTGCACGCGCAGATACCGTGTGGCCCTAGTCATGGGTGTGTTTTAAGCATAACGTGTATTAAACCAATCAGAGTCTCATCTCGCATTCCCTTTAAGAGTCAGTTGTAGTTGAGTCTGTATTTACATAAAGGACTTTGTAAGTGAAAAAAACTGAACGCTTCACTAGCGAGAAAACAGTAAAACAGACCATCTGTGCAATGATAAAGAACGAGCCTCCTCCATTCTGCCTCTTTACTTTCTCTTTACTTTACTTTTACTCTTTACTTTACTCCTTTACTTTCGTGGAGTAAGGAAACGGTGGAAACTCACTCCACTGAAGACGTCCATTAGCCTATTTAATTTAATTTAAGCGCAAGGGTGTCATGATGGCGCAGTGGGTAGCACGATTACCTCACAGGAAGAAAGTCACTGGTTCGAGCCTCGGCTGGGTCAGTTGGTATTTCTGTGTGGAGTTTACATGTTCTCCCCGTGTTTGCGTGGGTTTCCTCTGGTTGCTCTGGTATCCCCCACAAGTCAAAAGACCTGGTATAGGTGAATTGGGTAAGGCTAAATTGTCTGTAGTAAATGAGTGTTTATGGATGTTTCCCAGTGATAGGTTGCAGCAGGAAGGGCATCCGCCGCGTAAATGATATGCTGGATAAGTTGGCGACCATTTCTCCTCTGGCATTTTCACTTAAGTACTGTGCTCAAAATTATATAATTGTGTTGGATGGTAGCTTTTATTTTGAAGCTTTCATAAATCCATTGTCAAACAAACCCATACACCACCATTGGGTTAACACGTCTTATGAAGTGGATCAATGTGTTCTTGTATTTTGGTGGTTGTTGTTTTAATAAAATCGGTTTCATTTGATTTAGTTTTTTATAGAAGATTTTTTTTTTAACAGAAGAGGTTTTATTTGTTTTTAAGAGAAATACACCACAGAATTGGGCTTGTTAGTGCATTTTCAGTTCTTGATATTAATAACTTCAGGATTTATTCAGGAGAATGTGAGTTTGTAAATCTAATGACTACTAAAATATGACTAAAAGGCATTTTAGTGAACAGCAAAATCTTCTCGGATAATAGAATTACCTTCCAAACACATTTTTTACTTTACAGAAAACATCAAAATCCAGCAAGATCTCCAGCAGCTGACAGCATCAGAGCTGTATGTGTACTGTATACAGGGCTGTTTTCCACTTTCTGTCAGAAACTGCCATACAGGCCACACTAAGTCTGTTATCCTTCTGTCCTTCAAAATAAAGAAGGCAATATAGCAACTCGAAAACCTAGTTATCAAACAGAACAGCGATATTACTTTCACAATAACTTTTGTTTTCCTTTTTCTGTACTTCTGAAAACGTATTTAATGACGAGGGGTGGGAATCTTGCTTCAAGCTATGTTTCTAATAAACACAAGGCAGAGAAAAAAAATCTGTGAAAGATCAGAGAGCTTTTCAGCCGTGCTGTATGCAAAGCACTGCTTACTGTATGTTTTATTTGTGCTTTTTGTACATTTGTTTTTGGTAACACTTTATTTCGATGGTCCATTTGAGTATTAGTAGACTGTCTAATTAATATCTGTTGATACAGACATTCAACAGACATTTAACTGACTATAAGAAACTTTGCAAGTACATATCAACTCACACTAATCTTAACCCCAACCCTAACCCCAACCTAACAGTCTACTTATAATCTACTGAGAATTAGTTGCAATGTAACTTAAATTCAACGGACCATCAAAATAAAGTGTGACCTTGTTTTTAACTGATACCATACCAAATACCATAATGTTTTCAGATATTTAGGAAACTTGCTAAGTGTACATTCTTGTTTATCTGTAAAACAATACTGAAGTCAGTTTTTCTACTTTTGTAAGTGTGCGTTACATGATGGAACGTCTGTCTTTGTTTTGATCTTTTAAGCTTAGCCAATGGTCTTTTAAGTCCAGTTTAGCCAATTATATTTCAGAACGGGTTGCCTAGGTGGAAAACAGTGTCTCTCTTTTATTAAATCAGGAAGGCTCTCAAAAAGTAAGCATCCATGACCAAAATGTGACCACCAATAGACAATAGCAGACTCTGAAGTGAGATGCAGATTCAGAGTGGTCAAAAAGTAAATAATATAATTATTACAAATGAAAATATTAGGTAAACAGGTTACATTGTAACCGTGTGTCCTAACAACATGCTGCGTGACGAGATTTGCAATGATAAGCAATTTGACTGTGCACCAAACGAAACACGACAGAAATTTAAATACAGCCTTCCAGAAGCACAGAATAGTGCACTCACTGCACTCCAACAAAATGGTAAGGTTTACAATCTAATTAATACATATTAAACCTCTTTAAATGTACATGCTGAATCAATGATATGATATAAGTCACAGTTCTATAATTATTTAGAATGTATTTTATTTTAAAAAATAAGTATATGGCAATAAATGTCATGTGAAATGGCGGTAACACTTTATTTTGATGGTCCATTTGAGTATTAGTAGACTGTCTGCTTAATATCTGTTGATGATGACATTTACCAGTCCTTCAGCAGACATTTAACTGACTATAAGAAACTTTGCAAGTATATGTCAACTTACACTGACCCTAAACCTAACCTTAACACCAACCCTAACCCTAATTTACTTATAATCTAATGATAATGACAAACAGACCATCAAAATAAAGGATGACCGAAATGGCATACATTATTCACATTATTCGCATTTAACACTGAACAAAGCACATGAGGTGTGCCTGAGGTGATCATTCTCAGTTTTCTGTTGTTCAGCTGCAAGAAATAGAAGCTATTTCTGTATTATAAATTTCAGGTGTTGGTTAGGACAAAAACGTTTTAATATGTAGAATTTTCCTTTTATCGGGTGTTGTTGCTTTTGCTTAGAACACCACTTAAATCAGCCTTTAGACTCGATAATCAGGCTCACTCCTGCTTATGTGTGTTTTGAACCAGGCGTGCAATACCTAGTTCAACCACTATGTGTCAAACTTACTCACTGCACCTTTAAGAATGATGTTGGGGTAAACAGCGATAAGAATGAATAAATTCCAAACATAACCTTTACACCTCATAAGACAATTTTTTTATTACAAAATTACAAAATGGCAGTTCAGAGGTGCTAAGCCACAGGGATTTCAGCTCACAAAGCTTGGATCAGCTGAATTTAATTAAAAAGAAATTCTTTTACATCCTCTCATCTCCATAAATAACTGCCTGTTTTATATATGCTATTCATAATTTATCTTTAGCAGCGCAGCCCTCGTTGCACTTTTCTGCTGAAAGGATCTTGGACTGAACAATGGCCACCAGTCAGATGTCTCACCTCTTCCAAATCCAATTTGTACTTAAGGATGACCAGAATATTCATTACAATTAATTGATATATGAATGTTCTATTGTTCCACAAGTGTAATTTGGCCTTAAATGTCCTCTAAAAGTGGATCATCCTTCTTTCAGCGGTTCTCTGGCAGAATTTGAGATGGAACAGAAACCATGTCGTCATGCGCAAGGATGTTATATAAATGTTCATTAAATAAACATGTTCAATTCAATTTTGCTTCTGAGTCTTTCTGGTAGAGCGTTAGTTCTAAACTTGTTGTGACCCACAAAAAATGCATTGCAGGGTTGGATACTTTTAAAAGGAGCAAAAAGCTTCCCATATGTTTTGTTGTGGAGTCCAAGGCTGTGTTCAAGTGAATGCTTTGGCAGAAATTCACCTGTCACTTGGTATTATGGCTAATCTAAAGGAATTATTTATGTTCAATATGCATATTTTTACAAATATTTTACAAAAAGAAAATGCTGTGTTAATCATTTGGCAAACTTTTGGGGATTATTGAAGGATTTTCTGTATTTATTTTCATTGATTATAATTATTATCTTTATTAATATTGTCATTTTACATTTGTGAAGTATTTAATTTCATCCTTTCACCAGAAAATAGTCACTACACTCGAAAAGAGAGTTTGTACGGTGGCCGAGAGAGGTTAACGCGCTGCATTTTAAGAAAGCACATGCAATAACAAAAAACACCAACAAATTAAGAAACGATCTTCATCAATTTGACAGCACACCTGTTGCAAATTGGTCAAAACACAAGAAACATGCAGCAAATTGGTCAAAACACAACGGAAGAAACGCGCAGCAAACAGTCACATAACACAACGTAAATGTTTCAATAGGACCCAAAAACATGACGGACCCAGCTGAGATACGGATGTAGTTTATTTAATAATGCAACGTTTCAGTTAATCATTAATTAGACTGATAATTTACAAAAGACAACGGAATCATGTAATCAGGATATTAAAATAAACAAAAAACAACCCATCTTTCAAAGACCACCAATCACTTCACTGAACAACAGTTACGGCGGGTCCGTATCTCAGCTGGGTCCGTCATGTTTTTGGGACCTCCTGAAACATTTCCATTGTGTTATGTGACTGCTTGCTGCGCGTTTCTTCTGTTGTGTTTTAACCAATTTGCTGCACGTTTCTTCCGTTGTTTGTGATGTGACAATTTGCAACAGGTGTGCTGTCAAATTGATGAAGATCGTTTCTTAATTTGCTGGTGTTTTTTGTTATTGCATGTGCTTACTTAAATTGCAGCGCGTTAACCTCTCTCAGCCACCGTAGGTTTGGCATAGAAGAGAATTCACAAAGAAGCATTCACAAAATAAAAAAATAAAAAAATAGTGAACTATACCTAAAACCCCAGACCTGCTCAATAAGGTTAATGTCTGGTGACTGGGCTGGCCAATCCTGAAGCCCCTTCTTTGCAAACCTCCTTTGCCTTTAAGAACTTTAACGTGGTGACTGAAGTATGAGAAGGAGCAATATCCTGCTAAATAATTTGCCCTCTCCTGTGATTTGTAATGTAATCGGCAGCTCTAATGTCTTGATACCTCAGACTGTTGATGTTGCCATCCACTCTGCAGATCTCTCGCACACCCCCATACCGAATGTAACCCCAAATCATGATTTTACTTCCCCCAAATTTGATTGATTGTTGTAAGAATTTTGGGTGCAAGTGGTTTCCAATAGGTCTTCTGCAGTATTTGTGATTGGGATGCAGTTCAACAGATAATTCATCTAGGAAATCTACCTTCTGCCACTTTTCCAAATGATCAACTAGAAGTTATTATTTGTTGCTCCTACAACTGGGATTGATGAAAAGACCTTTGTCAGATAGTGTATGTACACAGATGTATTTGCTGAAGTGGTCAGTCATACTATAGCTTGGCTTTACCTTAAATAAAACATACTGACATAAAGCTACTGACAGATACTGTATGTATTATAGCAAATATCAATATATTACCAGTGATTGAGTATTCATTGTGTCCTTTTAAATGTACAATGCATTTATTATTAATAGTATAACAAATACAACTAATATTTCTTTTAGCAAAATGTATTTATATTAGAAAAAAACAATCAATTTGAATGCAAATCCAAGTCTTGAGAGGCAAAATCAGTAATAGAATACAATTGCTAAAAGAGGAAAAGGAAGCTCAGCAAATAAAAGACCTCTGTTGATAGTTGACAGCTTTACATTAACTGCACGGTTACATTATAGATCAGAAAAACAGAAGCAAGAACATGAATCTAAACAAGACGCTGTTAAAGCGTTTGAGCTGCAGATGCCCGTGCGCCGCTGTGCTGGTTGCCATGACACTGCGTTTTAGCTGCATGCCACGTTATATTCAATTTGATGGGGAAGTGGTGCAGATCGCTGGCCCTGCCAGTCTATCAATTCCTCGTCTGAATGAGCGTGCCCTTCTGATTAGAGAGGAGAACGTCTGGGTCCAGCCAGCCCGCGCCAGCTCAGATGGGCCCTATTCATCCCAGATTTAATGAAAAACATTCAAAATACTGCAAAGCGGAGACGTCTGAAAGGCCTGTATCTAAGAGGCCACAGGAGCTGGCATGGAAACAAAAAGCCCTCTCTGAACATTCCCAATCTGAGCATGAAAAGATCCAAACATTATAGGGCTAATTCTAATGAATTCTTTATGCCTTTAAGAAATGTACCTTTTCAGGACTACTGTATGCTAATCCTTTTACATACTTTTTGACTAAGATGGATGGATAGACATATGGACGGACGGTCGGACAGACGGACGGACAGACAGACAGACCTACAGCTAAATAGATAGATAGATAGATAGATAGATAGATAGATAGATAGATAGATAGATAGATAGATAGATAGATAGATAGATAGATAGATAGATAGATAGATAGATAGATAGATAGATAGATAGATAGATAGATAGATAGATAGATAGATAGATAGATAGATAGATAGATAGATAGATAGATAGATAGATAGATAGATAGATAGATAGATAGAT
>CAIGQQ010009185.1:1238-15645 GCA_903798035.1 Danio albolineatus
CCACACTGGAGAGAAACCATTCACATGCACTCAGTGTGGGAAGAGTTTCAGCATATCATCACACCTTAATCAACACATGAGGATCCACACTGGAGAGAAACCATTTACATGCAGTCATTGTGGGAAGAGTTTTCGCTGCTCATCATACCTTAATCTACACATGAGGATCCACACTGGAGAGAAACCATTCACATGCAGTCAATGTGGGAAGAGTTTCAACCGATCAGCAAACCTTAATGAACATATGAAGATCCACACTGGTGTGAAAGAGTATGGCCCAATCCCAATTCTCCCCCGTAGCCCTTCCCCTTACCCCTACCCCTCGTTTTGCATGTTCAAGGGGTAGGGGTGTCCCAATTCTCTTTAACTTGAAGGGGTATGGCTAAGGGCAAGGGCTATACACCCCTTCGAACGAAGATTTTTCAGGACCACACTTAAAACGGAGGGGTAAGATATTTTCCCAGAATTCACCTGCCTCAGAGGCAGGATAGCTGAACCCGAAAGTAAGGAGATCCACAAATTAGTATTTTTTTTGTCATTATTACGAATTTTTATGACAAACAAACACGTTTTAATATATTCATAACCGTGTCCATCTTTTACCGTCATGCTTTTTAAAAAAAACGCAAAAAACCCGCTAATTTTCGCGATCTATAATTCATAATCATAACTCCAGTACAGCCGTCCCAGAACATTCTGACACTCGATGACACTCGAATACCCTGTCAGTAATGTCTAGTGGCTGGGAATGAGCTTTTACAGTGTCTGCTATAATATTGTTGTTTTCGTGTGTTACATAGATGAGTATGGCCACGGAGTAAATGCACACATGCCACATTAGATCGTTATGATAACATAATATACGCCTTCAGTGATTTCCTGAAGATAAACACCAAACAATAACACAACTGGAATAACTACAGCAGTCGTGATCAGCTGATCTCATATAAAGCAAGAGATCGCGATGACATATGATGACCTGTGCAGGTGTTAAAGTGCTGTCCCAATTCTTAGGGGAAAGTTTTGAAGCCCTTCCCCTTAACCCTCTGTTGTAAGGGCCAAGGGGAAGGGCCAAGGGGTAGGGGTACAAAATAGAATTGGGATTGGGCCTATATGTGCTTTGAGCGTAAGAAGACTTTTATTACAGCTCCAAAATTGAAACTGCACCAGACAATTCACACTGGAGAGACCGTACAAGTGTTCACACTATGACAAGAGGTTTAATCAGTTAACACATCTGAAAACACAAAAGAGGATTCACACTGGAGAGAAACCGTACAGATCTGATCAGTGTCTACAGAGTTTGGCTCATTCGGCGCAGCTTAAGAAACACATGGACAAAAAGTTGCACACATGACAATCATGTCTGAATAATGTTTGAAAAGGCTGAGTGACGGTATACTGTTTTCCAACACTCCTACACTGCAGTAGGTGGGGTTGTAAATGTGTTGCACTCCTCGCTTTACTGTAAACACAATGATGGCGGCTGAGAGAAGAACAGTTTCATAAACATCTGGCAAACAGCACCTCTGCAGCTTAAAATCTCTTTGCAAGTGATTGTACAGGTGCGGATACATCTGTACTCCACTCTCCAGTGTATTAATGTAGCTAGTGTTGTTTTGGATGATGTTCTCTGTCTGACTCCCTGAATGAGAAACAAATCACTGGGAAAACACCGCACATCAAAGAAGGTGGAGCTCCAGCAGGTTAGGTTGCAGTATACCAGGGCCTCAAGTTTAGAAAGCCCATTCAATTGTCCTGTGTTGCAGCTTTTATTAGTAAAGGTTCTTTACTTTTAGGTTCAAGATTCTTTCTAGTTTACTACATTTACTTTTTTGAGTAGAATACAAACTTGGTGAATATTTTATGATTTAGGCAGAGTGACAGGTATTAAGTTTTAAAATATTAATACACTGTGATGATCCCAAGACTCCAGATTGTAGTATGTGGTAAATCCTGATTGGATGCCTGCATTACTCATCAATGGGGATATAAAAGTTGTGCTAGCTACCCCAGGACGCTGTGGCTACTCAGGACTCCTCATGTCAAGACCTGCCATCTCATTGACTCTTTAACCTTATGGTTTTGTATTACTTGTATCATGTTGTTAAAATGTTTCACATTCTTGTGATTATATCCTAAGTTCTTTATCTTCATTATTATCTCTAGACATTTGTTGGTTGCTTTGATTGTTCTATGAGTTGCATTTTTAATAAATCATTTGCATTCAGGCTATTTTGTTGGTTCATCTCTCTTTTATGTTGCGACTCAAACAAGCGGGTCATAACACTTTGTAAAATGTGTCCGGTTGTATACGAGATCTTGACCTTTCAGTCATGACCATAGGTGAGAGTAGAAACCTAGACTGAGCAGTAAATTGAAAACATTGCCTTTCGTCTAAGCTCCTTCACCACAACAGACAATCACATCAACTGCATTACTGCTGCCGCTGCACTGATCCATCTTTTAATCTCACATTCCATTTCTCATGAAAAAAAAATAGATAGATACTTGAACTCCATTTGGGGTAAGGACTCTCCTCCAAACTGGAGATGGACACATTTTTCCAGTCAAGCACCATGGTTTCTGACTTACAGGTGCTGTTTCTTTCCCAGCCATGTCACACTATGCAGCAAACCGTCCCACTGCATGCTGAAGGTCCATGTCTTATGAAGCCAAAAGGACAACATTATCTTCAAATGGCAGAGACAGTCCTAGCCTGTACCTAAAATTCTATCAGTAAAAATTATTCTATTTTTCAGATCAGCCTAAAAAATAACACATTTACAAAATAAAATTAATAAATAGATGGATGGATAGACATTGTTGAAATTAATTGACTAAGTTAACGAACTGGTTTAAACATTGTAAAGAAATATTTACAGGGATATACTGAAGTAGAGAAGTAACTTTAGGAAGGCAATTCATTTTGAGTATGATAGTTTGTTATTTTGAGTACCTCAGAGCAGTGGTTCTCAGTTCTGGTGCTTGTGCAAAATGAGTTGACAACCGTCCCAAATTAAATTTAGCTGTTATTACTAGATCTTAGAATCACACCTGAGAAACCACAAAACAGAGATTTGGCTTCTCTTTAACTGCTTAAGATCAATTTGCACCAGATCAGCAAAAGACAACATTTGTTTGTGTTTTCTTCGCCGACTGGCCTCGACGAAACACAACGTTCCTGAAAGTTCATGGAAAGTTTTTTGCGACCCGATTGTGTGGCGGTGCAGTGTCCGAGAGCAAGGCGAGAGGGGGCAGAGAGCAGCAGCGAGCATGAGCGAGCTAATGCAAAAAGCTAAGTTTTAAGGCTCGTACACACCGGGACGATTTTCGTTTGCGTTTATCGTCTGCGTTTTTCGAGATGTTTTTCCGCATTCAAGCCCAAGCGATTTTTCTCTGCCGTCGAGCAGAAAAGCATGCAAAATCACTCTTTGACGTTAAATGGCGCACATGGTGGCGCCAAGCTCCTGACACCCGCTTGTTACACAGAAGAAGAGGAAGTTTACATGCTTGTTGTTGCGATCGGCAAAGCATGGATGGTTTAAATAGCAGCTCTAGTGATGAAGAAATAATTATTGTTCACCAGTGCAATTACCTGTTCCACGTTCATATCGCCTCTGGGCATCTGCGCTCGCATTAATAGTTTTGTGCTTGAGCGCCTCCAAGGGGTGTTTACTGTAACTTCAGTGGCTCCATACACGTGAACAAAAGTGCCGATCTGATTGGTGGAGAAGGTTTTGACGCGGGGCGTCTAAACAAAAAAATGAGCATGAGGCGTTTCTTTAAAAATGACGCTTTTAAGCCTGGCGTTTTGCGCGTTGGTGTGCACAATCACATCGGCGCCCTTTAGTCATGAGGCGCTAAACGTCGACCGAAAACGTGAGCAATAAACGTCTCGGTGTGCACGGGCCTTTACTATTGCAGTAGGTTTTTAAGTGATGGTTTGATCCATCCCAATGGCACTGTCTTCCAATGAGGCGTTGCCATGGAGGGCGGGCCCACGCCTCGTACCATTATGCTCAGGGTAAGTCTTTAATAAACTGCTTGGTAATTTCATGTGGTAAAATATCTTGTAAGTTCGTTACTATTTTACATCAAATGTTACAAGAAAAATACTGTTTCTGATACTAGTTTTTTATTTACACCAATGTATTGCAAAAATTACTAGCTTTTGTTTAGTACCAGACATCATACATTTCAGACACATGCAGAAGGATTAATCAGGATTAATCATTGATTAGTCAGCGCCAGTGGTTTAGTGGTTAGTGCGTTGACACATGCACTCCGGTGCTCATGGCGACCCCAGTTCGATTCCGCCTCGCGGTCCTATGCCGATCCTACCCCTCCCTCTGCTTCCCATGCTTTCCTGTCAATTCTATCTACTGTCCTATCCAATAAAGGTGAAAACCCTGAAAAAATAATTATATGTAAAAAAAAAATTTATAACTGTGATCAACTTGGTTGCAATAAACACATGTAGCATTCAAAGGAAGCCACTGCCCCAGAGGGACAAATTAAATTTAAGTCTCTGGAATTTTTTTGAAGCAGCGCACAGTTCTTAAATTCACACATCCAATTTTTGTTAATTACCAAATTGTCTTTTGATTTTATGAATCGAGACAAACAACTTTGCCAACATCTCTAAGATGCTTCCAAAATCTACCTGCAAAGCTACCCGAAAAACAATGGGCAAGTGTACCAAATGTTTTAAATGCAAAGTATGGTCATACCAATAGTTGATTTGATTTAGTTAATATAAGTTAAATGATAAATAAAATGTATTTCTGCATTATTTTTGAATGCCTCCTCATTTTACAGCTTGTTTGCACAAGTGCCTAAAACTTTGAACCATACTGTAGCCATACTGTAGGTTTTTTGAAGCATCTTAGAGATGTTGTCAAAGTTCTTCTGGATGTACAGTAGTTTGTTCTGTTTCTTCATGTCATTCCAGACAGACTGGATGATGATCAGATCTCTGTGTGCAGCACTGCCTTTTGTTTCTTGTGCAGACAATAATCTCACTGTAGAATTACAATTAATGACAAAAATAATGTTTGGAAATGTAAATTGATATTTCAAACTGACATGCTACAGAAAAATATAGAAATAACAGACTTAAAACCCTGTTTATATACTCACAGTGCCTATAGATAAATGATCATACATTCCTTCACTCACATTACACCCTGCTTTCAAAAGATCTTTGGGATAAAGTTGTAGAAAGGCACAGGTTAAAACAGCAACTTGTACAAAAATTAAAAAAGAAAATTAAAAAACATTCAAAAGGATGAAAAAGTTATTTGGAATGTGATTTGATTTCAGCAGACTGTATGACAAATAATGTCTCTTCTTGTGTTCAGATGCCTGTTTCCTCACACTGAATCCAAACACAGCAAACACTGAACTCAGTCTGTCTGAGGAGAACAGAGAGGTGAAGTGTGTGTGGGAGAATCCTGATCATCCAGACAGATTTGATGATCATCCTCAGGTGTTGTGCAGAGAGAGTGTGTGTGGACGCTGTTACTGGGAGATTGGAGTGCAGTTGTTGGTGTCTTTATATCAGGGTTATATAAGAGCATCAGGAGGAAGGGAGGAGGTGTTGAGTGTGTGTTTGGATCTAATGCTCAGTCCTGGAGTTTGATCTGCTCACCCTCCAGTTTCACATTCAGACACAATAACAGATGCACTAAACTCCATGTACAGTTGATCAGCAGGAGAATAGGAGTGTTTGTGGATCACAGTGCAGGAACTCTGATCTTCTACAACATCTATAGAGACACAATGAGCCTCATCCAATCAGTCCCGACCACAATCACTGAGCCGCTCTATTCTGGGTTTTGGGTTTATCCTGGATCATCAGGGAAACTGTGCTGAAGACTGAGAGACTGAGGAGTTTACTGTTCTTGTATTTTGAAATGCCTTGTACATGTGCAATAATGAAAGCAAGGGACATTTTTAACTTCCTATTTGGACATCAGTGGAAGACACCTGTGAAGTGAACATCTGAAGACAACTGTTTAATGAAAGGTACGTTTTACTGCTTATCAGTTCGTTACCTAAGATTACCTAAGATTAAATATATAAACTCTTTACTCCACTACGTTTCAATAGACGCTTACCGTTGCTCATTACATTTTGCTTGTGCCAGCACTGATGACCATCCATGGCCTTATCTGAAAGAAATGTATTCATTTACCAATATTCAGAATGGCTCTTACAGGATGCAGTGTCTACTTTGTTTGCCACGTACCACGAAAATAAGTGCTTTTAAGAATTCATCGTCAAATTTGAGAAAACACATTGAGGTAAGAGTCTATTTAATGTTCATTTAATGTGATTTTAGTCAAATTATGTCTGACTCCACAATGGTATTGTAAGCATAATGTTACCAAAAGTTAATACAGTTACTGATGTGGCAAAAACCACTGCGACATGACATGACATGACTAGATTTTAGCTTCATTTTTGTTTTGTGCAATGTAAATAAATGCCCACATAGCAAACAGACTTGGCCCAAATGTGGCCTCGTTGTGGCACTGCTGGCGTACTGCCGGCACTGGCATGCATAATGTCAGCCGAATGTGGGCCATGCATGGCAGTCATGGCACTGGATGCATGACGGCAAACTACATTTGGGCCAATTGTGGATGGGAGGTGTGTGGCCCAGATCAGTGAAGCGATATCCACAATATCCAGGCAAGATTTATACTACTACTACTAATAATAATAATAATAATTGCTTTAATAATTGTTTTGAGTCAGTGAAATAAGCTATAGGTTAAAACAAAAAAGAGAAATATACCTAATACATAAAATACATGTGAGTCAGATGTGGGCCGGATCTGGGCCGACAATGGTTACTTTCATTTTTTAGAAAGGGTCACAAAATTACATAATAATCTATTTTACCTGAACAAATAACCATTTTAAATGTGCATATGTGCATTACCAAATATGCATTTTAAATGTGCAAATATGCATTAACAAATATTATTTGTTCATTTATTTTAATTTTATTTTAAATATATAATAATAATAATAATAATAATAATCACAATTAATTCACATGTAAAAAGTTTTCCATACTTTTTAGTTTAAGCATCACAAACTCATGTCAAAAACTTGTCATGTCAAAAACAAAAGACCAGAATTGTTAGTGTTAACAGTGTTAACAAGTGAACTTATCTTGCCTACATATATGTAACATTACTGCAGATATGCAACTATATGGGTTATCGTTCGAAACAGATTAAGTCTGTGATGTGTTCATCACACTCTTGCTGTGTAATGTTTTTATTAATCCCTACCGCTAGCCTAAAACAAAGTGCAAACGGGTCGCATGCTGAGGTAAGTGTTTAAAATGTTAAATAGCAACGTGTTTTGGCGCTTTTTAAAATAACCGAATTCAAACTCGGTCGTCATTATTAAAGTAAACTTTTGCTTATAGGGTACAGTAACTGCTTCACTGCCGCCATGAACTTGAGAACGCGAGTACATTGACACGACCCGTGTGCGAAAGACCGGTCTGGGATGTCCGAGGCGCAATGCTATCCAGTGTGTAGAACAATGTCCTGTTATAATGATATGTGAAATCACAGGGAAATCAGCAAAAGTGATTGAATCATATAGTTGAAAGTGAAACTGTTTTAGATTTAGTTATATCTAAATCTAATTCTGTGACTGAAAATCGGGGTATTTCTGATATTTTTGTTTTAGTTAGACATTCTGAATGGCCGTGACTTAAATATTTAATAACCACGTTGGCTGGTGAATGAAAATGTATTAAACCCTGTTTTTACAAATAAATAGTGTATTTGTTAGCATTATCTATCAGTCATGTAGAATCAAATCTGGATTAATTTTTGTTTAACATGAAGAGGACACGCTCCATGTTTTCTTTTTTTCTGCTTAGTTCTTTCATGTCCTTCTAGACATCTCATATGTGCCATATTTAGGGGATTGAGCGAAAAATAATTATGTTGAACTATTAAAATAACTGAAAGGTTATTTTTAAGACACTGAAAGAATGATATGGATGATGTGATTTTCATTGTTGTCTAAAAACAATAATTCTCAACATGGGTAGTTTAGAGGTCACATCTAGGATTTCCATGAACAATTGGCCACTTGCATCAAAACTGAACCAGGAGAACAACCACACAATTTGCTAGTATTATCCTATCAAATTAAAGGGAATGTAATATGGATACAATAATAAAAATCTAAAGTATTTAAATGTGGATACAAATTGATTGATAAAACATTGAAATTGCAGCTTTAAAAGCTAGAAACGTCTGGCCTAAAAGCACTTGCATTTTAGGATTTCATATCATAACAATTACTAACAAATTTATAATAAAAAAAAGAGATTTAGAGCTACAGTGTTTTCCTATATTGAATATTTGACTAGGCAAATTCAATGTTAATGCCTTTTTGTCTCTCTCTTTCTTACAGGACAGTGATTGCGCTATAAAACAGACTACAAGACAGACTGTTGGTATGAAGGGTAAATGATCTGCACCAGTGAGGGTTTACCACCAGCCACAAGGACTATTAAGACCTCAAGCTTTTATTTGTAAGTATTTCTTAATTGAGTAACGTAATACTATTGTGTGCTACTTTTACATCTTGAGAAACATAGATTTTGGTGGTTTTATTATAATTTCTTGCTTCTGTTTCAGCCCTTCTGCATAACATTCTCACAAATCAAGAGATGACGATGGACCAAAGGAAGATAAGCCATAATGATTGGTAAGCCCATTGTACTTCAGATACTGATGTATAAATACACAACTGTTTTGTTTAGGCTTACCAAAGGCTTATTATTTTAAAGTATGTTTGTTCACGAAAAATGTTAATTTGCTCATCATTTAATCTTAAGCTTATATAAGTTTGGTTCTTTTGATGAACATAACAGACAACATTTTTGAAGAATGTTGGTAAGCAGACAGTCGAATCTACTGAAATTGAGAACCACGGCTTTAGTGAATGTTTGCCATTTTATTTTAACAACTAATAAATTAAATATTAATTCACAATGAAAGTGGGAAATGGTGTTTGGGGAATAATGACGGCAACAATGACAAACCCGCTGGCCAAGAATATAAAAATGTAAAGTAAACGAGTAGAAGAGTAAACGGAAGATCAGCTTTAAAAGCTTGCAGTTAAGGAACATTGTTTTTGGTAACTCTGTAGTGTTAAATGTATGTATTTAAAATTTTACAGTCAATTTTACAGTCAATTTCTATAACTGTTATTTTAAAAAGGTACTATAATTCACTTTCTAAATGTTAATTTGTGCATACTGTTATGGTACATGTATTTGTAGGAGGTCCTTATTGTGCTACATTAACATATGCAATAACTAAGCAACAGTTTAACACAGTCCAGTACATTTATAATCTAAATGCACTTTTTGATTCACTATGTTATGCTTCGAATGTGTTACATTATTAGTACTTCAACCGTGCATTGCTTACACCACAGTTAAGGGTTTTGTTCGCTATATTAATTTGTTAAAATACTCTTGTCAAACTCTGACAAGCCAGGTAATAAACTGAACCTGAAGATAGTTTTTATTATTTTGCCAAAATTTATTTACAGTAGGTGGATGAATGTTTGTTTTGTATATGTACTTAGTAGTTTAGTACTATTCAATTTGTATTTTGTGTTTTAGCTGCTGTGAGAAAAAGCGCATCATGCCACTGATCAGGAGATAGAAGCAAGTGTACAAAGATGGCTTCAGCTTGCTCCCGATAGAGATGGAGGAAGGAGGGGCGGCAGAGCTGTACTTCATCGACAGAGTCCTAATTAGGATCACATTCTTCCTCACACATACAAACATTGTGTTACTGTTTTAAGTAATCAATTTAATCTGCTTTCTGAGTAAAATTACATACACTACGTGTCAAAAGTTTGGGGTCAGTAGGATTTTAAAATGTTTTAAAATAAACTTATCCTGCTCACCAAAGCTGCATTTATTTCATTAAAAATACTGTACACATTGTGAAATTGTGAAATGTTATTTAATTTAATTATTTACTTCAGTCATTTTAAAGATGAATTTTGAGCTCCATCACTCCTGTCTTCAGTCACACGATCCTTCAAAAATATTCTGATATTAATAATTATTGTTATCATATTAATAATAATTATTAATGATAATAGTAATAAAAGCAATAATGACTGGAGTAATAATTTCATTTGAAACTACATACAATAAGTAATGAATAAATATTCAACATTTTAACAGTTTTTTTTTACATTAAATAAATGCCACCTTGATGAGCAGAATAATTTTATTTAAATTAAATTAAATTAATAAAAAATAATAATAATTACCCCAAACTTTTGACCGGTAGTGTAATTTGTTTCAGTGCTGTGTTCATTTAAATTCATTAAGTTATACTTATAACTAGGGCCAGACGGAATCTGCGGACATTTTTTTGCTGTTTCTGTGGAGTATTTTGTTAAAAATCTGCGGATTTATGCAGAATGACTTTGGGAGTATCATAACGAAAAACTTAATATATGAAATAAAAAGTAATACCTTTTTAACTTTTATTTAATGTTTACAATGCAAATACAATTTGATCCACTTTATTTCGTTAACAAAGCAAGTCTCATATAAAATCTCTGGTAAAAGACAGAAAATAGTACTTTACAAACTTTATTGTAAATAAATCATATGAATATTTTCATATTAGTCAGTAATATTACTGAAATTAATTTAAAAACTGATTAAATATACATTTACACACATTTACCTAAGTAAATAAACAGAATCAATGATGGGCTAAAAATCTGCGGAATTCTGCACGTGCAGATTCCGTGTGGGCCTACTTATAACTAATGTTGTTCAGGCCACTAAAATAGTATTCACACAGTTACGTAAACAATTCTAGCTGTTATATTTTTCTATAGCTTGTGCAATATTGTTAAATAAACACATTTTAAGAGTTAAGATTTATTGTGATTTATTTGTTCACATAATTTAGGTAACAGTAGGCTGGGTTATGGCTCAGTTTTGGGTTTTCTGGTTAAAGGGTGGTGTTGATATGGTTAACTTATGGCTGAGAATCGGTACCAATAATGAGCCAGTTTTGGCCCAGTTCAGGGCCAGTTAAGGGTGATAAATTGGCTGAGACTCGGGCCGGTTATGGCCCACGTGTGGCCCTTGTCTTTAATCCAGTTATGGGCCACTTCAGGGCCGTCATTCTTTGCGGTACTTGGGCCGAGGGAAAAGTTATAGTGTGGCCCGGAGCTAGAAGGTTGCATCTAGTTAATATAGAAAAGGACCATTAAACATGTACATTCTAAAAATTCTACATTTTGTTTTACCCTAACTTTGGGTAAAATAAGGACAAAACCAGAATTGGAAATATAAAAAATATTTATAGTTTTTAATAAAAAAAATTAATAATGATAATACGGGCGACGCCTTACAGCAAAAATGTCGCTGGTTCGAGCCTCGGCTGGTTCAGTGGGCGTTTCAGCGTGGAATTTGCATGTTCTTTCTGTGTTGGAGTGGGTTTCAACTAGCAAAACCAGCGCATGGGCGGCCCAGCCACTAACTACACTTGCATATATCTCAAAGCCTACTGAGCCACAAGATTTTTACCGAGGCACGTACTGCAGCCTAGTTGTTTTTGTTTTGCACCGTCTCCATCGTCTCACCGTCTCCCCGCCAGCCTTTTTCGGCCCGCCGATTACCTTGGGTCAAAGAGGGCCAGCTGGAGCTTCTGGGCGGAAGGAAAGGAGTGGCGAGTCTGGTATAAAGATGGCGTGCCGCCACTAGTTTCCCGATTGCACACGATGCGCCAAAATAAATAAATACATTCATCATAAATAAATAAGGGAAAGCAAAATAGCTGGTCAGTTTAAGGTAGATTATTTCATAAAATACTTATAAAACACACAAAACACACATATAGGTCTTTTGCCTTATGTCTCGTGTCATAAACAGCCTATGAAAATCATTAAATGATCATTTAAAATCATTTTAAATATCGGATAAAATAAAATCACACTAAATGAATAAACCAATAAAACAAACTAGCTAAAACTATTTTGGTATATACTATACAAATTAATTAAACCATTTCAAGTCATTTTAAACTTTCATTATACAAAATATTATTTATAAAGTATTGGGATACGATTATATGAATCAAATCGTGCAAACAGAGCATTTTATGGGTGAGTAAAACCAGAAACTATGCCTTCATTTTTAGCAAAAAATCCTAGAAGGGTTTTTCTTTCTTTCTTTCTTTCCCTTATTATTATTATTATTATTATCATCATCAGGCTATTTTCTGTAGCAGTCCCTGTAACCAATTCTGTGTTTTTAAGTTGTTGTTTTTTCGGTTGAAGCTCAATCCACATTAACACAACAATGGCCAAACATTTGGTTTGAGATGGGGGAAGGGGGATGGCTCCTTGACAACAGTCACAAGGAACTTATACAGACGCACGCAACCACTTTGCTTCAGCTGAAAGAAGCAGAAACAGCAGCAACTGAAGCTTGGTGGACACAAGACCCCATGCGCACTCCCGTTAACTTGAATGTGGATACAGAACAGTCCGCACCTCGGCTGGTTCGAGAGGCAAAGTTGCGTCGCCCGTGAACCTAAAACAGTTCGTTAGAGACAGCGTCTTCAAGAGATTCCCAAACCTGACCAGCGCTGACATTAAGACCTGCCATAGAACAATTCCGCCAGGGTATATCTTAGTATTTTTACATGCTGTGATGTCATTCTTTTGAGTATTTTCAAATGCCATATATCAATAAAATCCTTACATCCCCAACTTTAAGTTTTTGTATGTCATAAATCCATATTAACTAGTTAAATAGCTTAAAAGTGCAATAAACTACGAAAAAAATTTAAAATCGCTTAGTTTTTATCTTAGTTTTTACTATATACAGAAATAACACAAATGTAAACCTCAAACTTGTCAATATAAAAAACATGCAAAAAACCCTTTGAAACTATATAAAACTGATTTGGACTAATTACATCAATTTGTTTGTGAGATACACTTATTTTTATAAACAGTGTAGACAGAACAATTTGATTGATCAACAAAAAAATCTCTACAAATTACCACAAATGAGTGGTGAGGGTTCTGAGGGCTTCAGTGTTCAAAACGACATCAATGTAAGTAAAATAATAAGCACGATTCAGCAATACAGCAAAAATGTAAGTTTAAAGGTATAAAAGTTTGATGTTTTAGGCATAAAAGTGAAACGATAAGAGTAAATAGCGCGTCATACTATCGGAATTATTCTGTGCTATGTTTATATTCATACTCAAAGTAAGGCATTGTTTATGAGCATATAATACTCAAAAGCAAAGCATTTATAAAGACTATACTAGCATGTCTTGGATTGGATCTAATCCTTCACAAAAGTCAGCTTCGTCTTTACTGGCAATAGAATCTGGAGCAGATGATGAGTCGGAGAATTCCTTGTAGTTTGACGCGAGTAATAACTCCAAAACATCTGACTATTTTTTTGTTTGTTGTGCGGTCACGACTCCATGCCAGTGTGTGTGTGTCTGATATTGTGCCTGTATGTGTAAATGTGGATGTGTGTGTGTTGTGTGCATGTGTGTGTGAAAGAAATTATGATGTTCCGACACGGATAAAGAGAAACTGCGACGAGCAGAGCGCACACACATACTTAGAAAAGCGTGTCCATATTACGTATATCAAACAGCGCGCTGAGTGACATCACCACGTGAGACAAACCTGATAGGTTCACAGTGCACACGAGGTAATTACGTCACATACATAGCAGCCAATAACAACCTTTATAAAATACATTTGCAAAGGCGTGCAATGTAATAAAGTGTTTTTTTGTTGTAAACATTTTAGGCTATTTGTGTAAACTCATTAAAGAATGAAAACATTGCAACAGGAGACTGTTTTGGGCTTGATCTGAAAGTATAATGTCTCTGATTTCATATGCAAAAAAAAAATATTGCTCCACCTATATGCTTTCGGTTTTTATTGGCTTTTAAACAGAGGCACGCAAACCGGAGCGCGGGCGCTCCCGTCTGTCTTAGAGGGACAGAGTAAACTAATTTCTATGCTCCCCGCGAACCTCAGCGCCCACCGACGTCTTCCGAATTAAAGACAACTTTAAAAAAAAAACATTGTGTTAGTTCTATATTTTTGTAGCTGTATCTTGCTTTTTTTCTCTTTTAAAATACAATAAAAAATTATCTTAACCAACTGTTTGACTGTGTTTTTTGCCATAGGACTATATGCAAAAGTAATAAAGTTTAAAAAAGTGCTACTTCATGCTTGATTTCTAACACGTTTACCCATGGTACGTTTAGCCTAAGTTTATACCAATACTATACTCTGCATTGCCTTTTACCATACAAAAAAAAAAAAAAAA